>RJWT010012358.1:0-22536 GCA_004365215.1 Cuniculus paca
CAAATGAGCTTTCTAGACCTTCTTTTACAAACTCACTAATCCCACTCAGGAATCTCCATCCTCATGACCTAATCACCTGCCAAAGACTTGACATCTTAAAATTGTCAGTGTGGTGATGAGATTTCAACAAATGAATTTGAGAAGAATAAAGTGAAAGAAACAAATGAGATGAATACAAACATTAAGGCCATACCCAAAAAACAAAAACCAGAATGCTTAAGAAAATTATATTATAGATAAAAGCTGGTAAAGGGATATAAAAACACTTTACTTGAACTGGTAAAATGTTAGCCTCTATAGGCTATAATAAGTTATACATACAACCATTTGAGAAACCACCATGTAAGAAAAGCTATACAAAGAGATATATATTAAAGAATTCTATTTATAAATTTACAATAACAGAATTCTAAAAATATTCCCACAGTAATCCTTTCTCTGTATAAGATGATTAGATTATCAGTTTACCCCACTAAAGGAGGTATTGGAACTCCAGCCTCTATCTCTGTCTCTGTCTGTCTCTGTCTCTCTTTCTCTCTCTATCTGCTTCCAGGCCACCACAACATGAGTGGCTTCCTCTACTCCATGCTTCTACCATGATGTGCTGCCTTTCTACAGCTCAGAGGCAACAGGGCCAAAGGACCATGGAATGAAACTTCTAAAACTGCCAAAATAAACCCTTTTTCTTTATAAGATTATCATCTCGGGTATTTGTTATGGTAACAGAAAACTGACTAAAGCAATGTGTCAATACACACAATACGATGATAGCAACGACTTACCTTTGTTCTATGTCTTGTTTGTACCAATGTTAGTATCCTGACTGTGATATTTTAGTAGTTTTTGAATATGTTACCATTGGGAGAGTCATTAATTTTTCACACCTGCAACTGAATCTTCACTTATTTACTAAAGAGTAACCTAAGGAAAGAACACATGTAGGATTAAAGGTCTGAGAATAGGTAACGAAAGTATTGAAAAGAAAAACAGTGATAGCTTTACTAAAGATTAAAACCTAGTATAGAGACACTGTGATCACAGCAATATAATATTGTCATAAAAGACCAATGTAATAGAATAAAGGGCAATAAATACATCCCATTTGTTATGGGAAGTAATATTTCAATCTCAGATGAAGAAGAAAAATGCTCTGAATAAATGTTGTCATAACTTGTTTTCTCTCTGGAAGAAAACAAAAAATTTGTTCTTCTCTCTTATCACATATATAAATGAATCCCAAAAGTGTTAGAAATTTAAGTATAAAGTCACATAAATTTTGTAAGAAATATTAGGAAAGAATGGGGATAAGAGGAAGACAGTTTATTAGAAGCCTTAAAAGGAAAGCGTGTGACTATGCAAAAATTACACTTTAAAATTTGCTCAAACTCCAATAAGAAGTAAAAAGGTAAACTGAAGATTGAAAAAAATCTGGAACAAAAAAATAATTAATATTGCTACTGTTAAAAGAATGCCCTTTCCCCATATACATCAATATACTTTACTATTCTTTTTACTTTGTGTTTAATTTCCACTTATTTGATGATCATGAGACTATATTTATTAGCTATTTGGATTTGCTCTTTAGTGAATGTTTCCTTGTCCATTTTTTGTTATGTTGTTTTTAAAACTTAATTAAAAGTATACCAGTAATTTAATATAATTCTGGTAAAATTTAAGTATTACAAGTTTAGAACCTTACAATCTGTTAAATATCTATAATAATTTAAAAATACACATATATCTTAATATCAGTCCACTGTAGGAAGAATTTCTTCTTCAAAAATAAATATAAATACATAGAAAAGAACATTACAACATTATTTATAATGATGATCTTGGAAATTCTCTGAATATTTATCAATAGCAGATTGGTTGAATAAATTGTGGTACATTTATATCATAATGTAGGTACTGAAACACAATATTGGTTGACTCAAAGTCTTTCTTATGAGATACAGAGAATTGAATATTATATATTCTCATTTTTATAATATACATGACTGTGAAACCCAATATGTGTACTTGTATATTCACATGTGACTTGTTAGCAGGGAAAAAATATAGAAAGCTTTGTCCTAAAACGTTAACTTTTTTTCCTGTGTCTGGAGAAAGAGAAGGGAGGTATAAGTAATCAGAAAAATTGAAGGGATGGGATGTTACTCAGTGACAGAGTACTCCTCTAGCATGTGGAAGGCTGCAAGTTTGATACCCAGCACTGCCACAGGAAAGATAGATTGAAGGTTAAGAAAAGTTGTTTAGAATTTTTTAAATGTATGTGTAATGAAACCTTGTTTATATAAAATGTATGATGTGTTTGTGCCTAAAGACATATATGAAAGTTCAGTCACATAAATATTAATGATGATTATCTATGTGTGGTGAGATTTAAATGATTTCATTTATTTTCTGCTTTCTCCTTTATAATTTCTTGACTTTCTGATAAGAATGTATTATTTATGTATTCAATTTATACATTTAGAGAAAGCCATAAGGTTATATTTTAATTTTGGAAGAAAAATTAATAAATTTTAGCATGAATTTTAGCAGTGTTGAGAATTTGCCTGGAAGACACCAAGAGAGAGAAGCGTGTGCTTTTCAGGAGAAATTCCAAGAGGTAGGTAGCCTCACCTTGAGATGATTTACTAAGAGCTTGGAGAGATATTGGGGTTTGGGAGATTGATTGATGATGATGGTATGATATAGAGGAGGAAATGGAATCCCCACTCACACAAAGAATTTGGGAAATAGAGATATAGATTGTGTCAGTCACTTTTACACCATTGGGACAGAATACCTGACATACACAACTGAAAAACAGGAGGTTTATTTTGGTTCATGTTTCAGAGGGGTTAGTCCATACAGTGACCCACCTTCTTCAACCAGACCCCACCTCCTCAGCTATGAACTCATCAGTGTACTAACCCACTGAGAAGCACAGTACTCCTGTGTACCAATCACCTTCTAAAACTCCACCTCTGGACACATGAAACACTGGGGGGCAATTTGTATCCAAACCCTAACACAGGTGCTGGAGGAAAATGATTGCAGACAGGTTTTGTGACCCAGAGGTTGTGCTGAGACAAGATTCTACGTGGAGACAATGAAAAAGGGTTAGAATCTGAAAACATTTCTAAGGGAAAAAGAATAGAATTCACAGCAGCTTCCCTCCCTTTACTTTTTGTGAAAGTTTACTAGGGCTGCTAAAACAAAGAACTACAGACCCCATGGCTTAAACAGCAGAACTCTATCATCATGCGGTTCTGAAGTCTAGAAGTTGGCAACCAAGTGTCAGCATGGTTGGTTTCTTATCATGGCAGTGCAGGAAAGATCTGTCCCATCCTCTGTCCTGGGCTCACAGATGACTGTCTTTCCTCATGTCTTCATGCATTCTTCCCTCTGTACATACTGAATGCAAACTTCCTTTTGTAAGGACATTAGGTATATTTGTAAAGACATTAGGTACACCTCGGAACAAAGGCTCACCTTAGTTAAGGATCTATTTCCAAATACGATCACAATTGAGGTAATAGAAGATAGGGCTTCAGTGGGTTTTGGGGAAAAAGAAGATGGAATTCAGCTCATAACATTCTCAAAACCTAGGAGCGAAGATGACTCCTTGCTCTTGCTGGTCTAGGAGTGCTTTATTATCTCTTGATGGTTTCCCTAATCCTGCCCACTTCTCTGTAAAGAATTTCTTCACTAAATTCTCTTTGGTTCCTCATTTGGGGGAGAAGTGTTACGTACAGGAACTTTGACTCATGTAACAGTCAAGTGACACCATGGACCACAACCTGAGATACTTGGAGTCACAATGCAGAGGAAATGGCTAACCAAGGTTTCAAACTGCTCAGTTGACCATTTGGTGGTATCATTTTGCTGAACCCTGAATGAAAGGGAACTGAGTTTGAGGGGACTATATAATTATTTTAGTAGTCTGGAAAGAATTATGTTTAGGAGGCTATGAAATGGCACAGTGGAGAGATAATGGAGATTACAGATATGTATCATTTTAAAGATGTTTTGTATTAAACAGGATTTTAATAAAGGTTGCACTGGGGCCAAGAAAATTATTCTACTTTTACCAGATAATTATGTGTGTTTAGAGAGAAAAGGAGAAGGAGGAACCAAGGGGAAAGGAGAAAGCAAGGATCTTCTAAAGAATGAAAAAGCAAGAACTCTGGATTCAGATGTGTATCAGACATGAAGGTACAGCTCAAGTACAGGAGGGAGTCACTGACTTAAGAAGGGGACTCTATCTTCATTGAAACTGGGGGGCATGAGCAAGTGCTTTGAGGCAAAGGCACCAAGTGGAAAGTAGAGGACTTTGTTCCCTTAACTCCTTTTCTTTAACCCAACAGTGAGCTGAAATCACAACTGAACAAAAAGAGTTTTTCATTCATGATTTGTTGGTTTCCTATGCTGGTTTCTGGGAAATTCTGAGCAACAAAGGCTTTATTTCTATGTGTAGAATCTTCCCAGCATCACTGTACATCTATCATGCAAAAGATGTTATCAGTAACTCTCCACACATGAGCATCAATACAGTTCTCACTCTATTTCACAATAAATGTTGAAAATATCCCCTCATTGCTTATAGATGCCATTTACATTTATCTTAATTATTAAGATACACAAACATGTGCGGATATTTTAAATATAAATTGACAGAGACTTTTGGTTTACCCTATATAATAATTTGAAAAAGTGATATAGAAAAATATTTTCAAGCTAAAGTACCCTTTAATTTAGCTTTCACAATATATTATATAATTCTAGAACAATGAGATGTGATGAAGTTGATGTACTCAACATACGTGAGTTTTTTCTTCTGAAGCGGTTCACCTCATTTTAACGAATGAAATGTTGAAGCCTAAAGAGCTAAATCTATCTAAATCCTCATAAAGAGTTGGTGGAATAGTACCCAGGATGGTTGACTCTTGGCCAAGGTTTTGTGTTCTGAATTGGACTGTCTTACCCTGAAATCAAAACAACCACATTTAAAAAGCATTTGCTTTTATACTAGGCTTAGCCTGCCACGAAGGAAGGAAGGAAGGAAGGAAGGAAGGAAGGAAGGAAGGAAGGAAGGAAGGAAGGAAGGAAGAGAAGGAAGAAAAAATGCTCAAGGGAAGCCAAGGCATAAGATCACAAGTTTGAGTCCAGCCTGGAAAACTTACTGACTTAGTGAGACCTTGCCTCAAAATAAAAAGTAGAAGAGAGCTTGGGATGTAGCTCAATAGAAAGGCCCTGTGTTCGGTACCCAGTATCTCAGAAAACAAATGAACAAACAACAATAAACAGTATAACTTCTAAATAATAGTAAAACCCAGATGGATACAGCCCTGATGCCCACAACTCAGGACCGGTCGTGATTGCTGTACCCACAGAGACGGAGGACATTCTGGGCTTTTCAGCAGCTCTGCCTTGCCGACCTGGGGATGGCAGGGAATGCTGAGCACAGAGCAGCACCTGCCTTCTGGACTTCTCAATGGGAACTCTGACGATGATCAGTAGTGGTTATTTTAGTGCTTTATTACTGGATTCTTCTTTTCCTTGATGAAAAGTAGAAAGAGAACCTTGAGTTTACATGAGAAAGATTGTTGCCTTATTTCTCCACCTCTTCACACAATTGTCTATGGTATTGGTTTATTTCTTGGGCCACTGTTGTGGTGGTGCTGGATTTCTTCTTTTCTTTGCTCTTTTAAATAGTGCTTGTTTTTGCTTTAGCAGGGAGAAAGAGACTGAATCTTGATGGTGCAGAAGAATTGGTCAGAGTCCTTACTCAGCAATCTTGATGGTGCAGAAGAATTGGTCAGAGTCCTCACTCACACACACAAAGCACAGTTCCTTCTGTGGGAAGATCTCTTTTTATCATCAAATGGAGAGGGAGAAATTTCCCAGGAATGGAAGATGAAGAGAGTTGGGGCCTCTGGCTGACAGCAAATGACCTGGCACTCTGGGCTAAGAAGAGATCAACTATTCATTCAGCAATTCAACAAATATTTGTGGACTATCTCTCTGTATAGGGTGTAGTGCAAGGCACTGGGGGTCACAGTTGGGTATCAAGTTCTTTGGCCAATCTGAAGGACAAGCAGGTGGAAGAATCAAGGTCCACTTGTGATTCATCCACTACATGAGGCCAAGGACAGCCTGGATTGAAGACAGACACAAGCGCAGGGATTAAATGAGCCTTGCTCCTGTACTCAACACCTCTTCTCCAAGGTCCTTCTTGCCAAAATCTTGGAAAAATATCAAACAGAATGTATTTTACATAAATTTCTCATCTCCAACTTACACCTGGAGCTTTCTTTAATGACCCTATTATACTCATTGTTAACATTGTACCAATATTCTCTTTTAATGACCTTGTTCAATCAGAGTTTTGTGTGAGTTTTAATTAGTTAGAATGGTTTTGCAATACTGCTGAGAAGGGGTCTTTTAAAACTTTAATAAGTGTTACTTACTATATGCCAGCACGGGTATAGTTGCTTTATATATCTCATTGCAAAGATGAGATTGCTTTCCATTTGATAGATGAGGTAACTTAGAGAAATTAAATAATTTGTCCTATTACAGAAGTTTTGGTGTCAGTCACAGGACTTCTGGCTCTAAGATGTGTACTCTTTCTTTTGTCCCAAGGCACCATGGAGTCTGGATAGTAGTCCTCTAGGTGTCCCTGGAGATAGAGCACTGATGGAGAGGTCTAAGCACACTGTAAACATTTGCTGTCTGCTGATGAGGACCTGAGCCTGCCTCGAGCAGGGGCACTCTAGATTTTGATCATGATACCTGTCTTTAAACTAGAAAGTCCCAATTAATAAAAGGTCAGATTTACCAATAAAAAAACAATAAAGATAGTGACCTCTATTGGTATCTTCCTATATGTCAGGAACAGACCCAAGCACATTCCTTGAAATAAGTTTGGGAGAGGCTTGATACCCCCAATAACCCAAACACATTAGAAATGCGAACTTTATGAATATATTTTTAACTATAAACAACAGTGCAGATTGAAAACTTTGGTAAGCACTGGCTGAAACCATTGGGCATCAATTAAGAGAGAAACTGTACTTATAAAAATGACTCATCACCTTGGATTCTTTCTGGAATAAGGCAATGGGATGATTAAATAGATAAAATACAAGTAGGACTCTCACTTGTCATATGATTCTGGATACAGCAAGGAGATAAGCCCTGGTATGGAAAGAAGCTGGCAGAATTAGTGGGAAAAAACTAGCCTCAAGGCGTAGGAAATAACCAAATTAAATGGGCTGCTTGCAGGCACAAGTCTACTGTGGGCTAATTTGTTTCCTGCAAAAAGAAAAAAAAAAACCCTCAACTCATTTTTGTCCTCTTAAATTTTAAACAGGCACTGTGTAATTGCATTTCCCTTCTCTTAAGATTGTTGCTTAAGCAGGGGGGATTGTGGGGGAATTCAGAGATGGAAAGAGCAGAAAGAGGAGAGAGTGAGGAAAGGAGGAAGGGAAGGAGAGAGAGAGACAGAGAGAGAGAGAGACCCAGAGACAGAGACAGAGGGAGGGAAAGGGAAAAACAGAGAGGGAAGGAGAAGGGTAGAAAGGGAGGGAGGAAAAGAGAGGGGGTTCACCTTGGGCTCTAACTCCTTGCTTCTCAGGGATGCTAATAACATCCCACCTGCCAGTACAACCAGGAGATGGGTATGTTTCATCTAAGCATCTTCTCTTTGAAATATCAGGGCTTGCTCTTTTTCCGAGGAAAATTCCAACTTCAGTTCTCTTTCATCTCTGACTCTGCATAAGAAGCTATAGTTTAGCGGCACTTAGTGGATCAATTGATTAAACATTGACCTCATTTGCAGACTCAACCCAGACAGGATATAGAGAGAGCGTGAAGCCTGTTTTTCCTGGCCATATACTTACATTTTCCTCGATCTTGTAGGCCATTTATTTATTCATCAGACATTTGTAGAAGGCATATAATATGCCAGGCAACACAAATGAGCCTGCAAACTGTTGAGGAAGATGACTCACAGGCCTTCACAGCAGTGCGTAGAGCGCTGCAGTAAGAGTGACTGCAGAGGTCCGTGGATAGATACCTGAGGTGCACAAGACCAAGATGGGAAGTAGCAAGGTAGCATTGTGCAGGCAGAGGAGAAAATGAAGCAGAGACCTGAGGACCCAGACAGAAGTGACTCGGGCTGGAGCTGGGGGTGAGAGAAAAGGCTCAGGATTCCAGGAGATGAAAACAGTCTGTGCAAATAGCCTTGAAGCTAGAAAGGCCCATGGGCTCATATGCAGAATGGTGTGGAGAGAAAGAGTGAGAAGGAGCCAGGTTAGCAAGAGGCAGAGTCATAAGAGAGGGAAGCAGAAAGATTTTGGACAATAAGCTGTTTCACAACCCTAAGGAGCTTGGCTTTTACTCTGATTAAAATAGGAGCCACTGAAATATTTTGAATGAGGGCACAGCATGAAGTGATTTGCATTGTATGGCATGTGTTCATGGCCCTTCCAATCCAGCTGGTTAGGAAGATGCCAAGTCAATCATCCTATCAGTATCCCCACTGCCATAGTTCAGACTAGTACACTTCTTCCATAGAACGTTCCATGGTATCTTGGATTCTGCTCCATTTCTTTATACTTCAGAAGTAGAATATTTCGTTTATAAGCAAGTCACATTATGTCATGACCTGACTTGAAAACATCTAAAGACTCTCACCCAAGGGATAAAAATCAAAACTCCTTAACAAAGTCCTTGACAGTTAAGGCCTGGACTCTATTTACAGTCTCTTTCCTCTTCTAGACTCTGAACTCCACTAGGGCAGAAACTGGACCTTATTCATCTTTGTAGACTCAGCATCTAGCGTGGTGTATGACACATAGTGTTTGTCTAATAAATGTTTGCTGAAAGAGTAGGGATATAAACATGACACCTTCCCACTCTGTACATCTACTTCCTTTCAAGTTAAAACAGTTCATGCTGCATTTCTCTCTAGGCAACGTGACTGTGGCAGAATGAGCAATGACTTTTCCTGCCTCACGTATCCTCGTCCTCATCATCATCCCCAGAATGGTAGTGAGCATCCAGTTGTTAAGCACTTACTGCCAGTGATGGATGAATGCATAGAATAAGGAGCAAATGCAGCTCACTTTCAGCTAGAAGGTTGCATGCACATCCTAAACCATTATAATTAAGACTTGAGTAATGTTTGAGTAAAATGAGTAAGTTTGTAAGAATAAATACTTGAGTAAAATGAGTAAGTTTGTAAGAATGATTTGTTTTGTGAATCAAGACTGAGGGCTACTCCTGTGGTAGTAAATGTCTCTAATGAACCTGTGTTAATTGGGCAAGAAAAGAAAAATTAATATGGCCCTCAAAGGCAAGGACTGGAACTCCTCTATTCTCAGTAGGATCTTTCAGAGCTTTTTCACAGGAGTGTACATGCCAGAGAGGATGGTGAGGCCAATCATTGTGAAGGTCAAAAAAATATGTGTTTAAAGGCAGATTATATTACAAGCACATTCCTGATCGTATGTGTGTGTGTGTATGCACATGTGTTTGTGTGTAAATGGGGCAGGGTCAGTGACAACCGTACCAAATCTAGTATCTCTTCCCCTCAATTATGAAAGAAAAAAACACTCATTTTAGATATATTGAAAAATTAAAGAAGAAAAGACAATAATAATCCTAAATGTATACCAAATGTTAATATAATGGATTATTAACTTTCATTCTTTTTCACATCTGCATAAACAGTGTAACATACTGTTAAAGACCAGGCACCTCTGTCCGTCATAAGTGGATGTGGTTATCAGTTCAGTATTGCCACTTACTACCTTCTTGGTTGAAAAGTTATTTCAATTATCTAAGCCTCAATTTTCCTTTCCATAAAATAATGATAATAAAACAATATGGAACCTGTGGATGTGCTTTTAATGTTAAATTAAATAACCTACATAAAGTGCTTACCATTTGAAAATGCTTAGCATGGTGCCTAGCACATGTCATAAATATATGATAAACATTCCATAGTGTTTTTTTCTTTTTTTACAAAATTAATTTTGTGCAGTGTGTGTGCATATACTTTTTCTAATATCTTCAGCATATTCTTTCAAATGACTGGTAGTTTATTTTACCATCCTGGTAAATGGTAGTTTATTTTCAGTTTTCATTAATTTGAACACTAGTAATAGAAATGAACATTTTAAATTTAATGTTTACCGTATCCATAAGTATTTTCTTACTACAAATTGTCAGAAGTGTAATTCCTAGGTCAAAGGGCATGAATATTTGAAAATTCTTGATAGAGTATTGTCCCCTAGATAGATAATTTATTCTCCTTCTAGCCTAATATAAGTTGCATTTTTTATCTATACTAACAATGGGCATGTATAGGTAGAGCTATATATCATACCAATTCAGTAGGCCCAAGTCCTCTTATTTTGATTTAATTTTAAATTTTATAAAATAGCATTAGTTATATTAGTAATTATTAATACGTATAATATATTCTTTGAAATATCGTTAAATAATATTACTTTAATAACTCATCTGAAGCCACACCCCCTAGGTCTTTTAATATTGAAAGTGGTGAGTACATGAATGAGAAGGGACCCTAATCTCGTACACGAAAGAAGCTGGTGTTGTTCCACAGAAGATAAAATCAGAGGAGACATTTTATGACTATTTTCAAGAAGATAAGTGTGAAAGAATTGTTTTCCATGTTGTCTGTAGTTTTACTAACCAAAAGGAACTGAGCTTTGACTGACTGCAAGGATGGATCAGGAACTTTCAACATGAAGCACAGAAAGTCCCTTGAGGGAGTTCATGGGGCCCCCGGGCTCTTAAGACCTGCATGGTCATCTTTTTGGCCTGGGTGGCTAAAGATTCACCCCCTGAAGGAAAGGGGCACTTCGCTCAATCTGTTTGTTCTCTTGCAATTCTGTAGTTACATAGTGCAGTGTTGATCTCGTGCTGTTTTTGAAACTGGCAGAGATAGTTTGATTCCAAAACATATACCATGTCAGGTGATATTTTTGAGCAGACACATTAAGCTGTGTCTAAAAACCTTCTCTCTCATTACAAGTACAGACACATGCAACACAGTTCCTGCCATCAGCTGTCTTATTTGAAGCAGGTTAATACTTAATGATGACCACAGTCTTTTAAAAAATAAGACTTTCTGTATTTGTTCTTTTCACACTTAGACAGTGTTAATGGAAAGTGTATTTATTGTTTAAAAATGTTTAAGGGCAGAGGACATAATGAAGAAATAAACGAGTACAAAAATGATGTTTCTTTTGTTACTGACCAGTCTACCCCAGCTCTTCCCCCTGGATTCTTTCACACAAAGAACACATTGTTATTGGAGCCATTACAGAGCTCCTCTGCTCTGCCAGGCTCCGCGGGGCTCGAGGGAAATGGCTATAGATTGCAGCAAAAAAGTCCATCAGACAGATCACATGTGACCCCTCTGTTTCTAGGAAAGAAAGCACTAGAACACTTCAGCTGAATAGACAGATTTTCCAAATGTTTTAAATCAGTTTTGAGACAAAAAGAGGAAGATGCTAAGAAATGGATTTGGCCTATGCACACTCGACTATACAGCGCCCATTTCTCTAGAACGCAGACATTAGGGGCTTTCATGTGGAGGGGGGACCTTTGTGTGTGGGAGGGAACCCCAGCCCACCACAACAATTAAGCAGCAATTGAAGAAAAGCAGGCAAGAAAAGATGGCCCTGTGTTAGTACAATAGCTCAGGGGCTTTTCATTTTGGGGCATAAAGACAGAACAGAGAATGTTGTTTTCTTTTTAAAGCCCTTTTAAAAATGGTAACTGCATCCTGCTCTTGTAGATGTATTACTTATGACATCCCAGTTTTCATCCGTTCATGATTTTACATTAGAGTTAAATCTCTGCAGCTTGAATCTCACGGCTGAGTTAGCCAGAGCCCATAAAATATTGAAACCTTTAGAGCAGCAGCCAGCCAGGTTGAGAGAAGTTCATGTCCAAAGCTGAGCTTTAGATTCTGAGACATCCCAATTGGAGTGTAGTACAGAAAAAAGCACTGATAAAATTTTCATAAAAATGAGCTAAGGATATTGCTAGCATGCTTCTCAGCATCTATATGAAAACTTAATCTGAGCTAATGGAAAGGATATGAAAGCCTTTCTCAATTCAAACACAGTCAATGCATGATTCATAAATTATTGTCAGAGAAGTGATTCAGCTCCCAGATTTATTCTCTTTTGGATAGAAGCAACTAGAGGAAAACTGGGTCTTTTTGACCTTTAATGCCAGCAAATTTCACAGTAGAGCTGTCAATATAACCAAGTAAACTGGTCATTTCTCCAAACAGCAACAAAATACCCACATAAACCCCATGCGAGCTAATATTAACTTGGCCCACTGGGTTACTGATGGCTTGGTTAGAGCAGCAAGTGCCAAACATACAAGCTTATCTCCATACGCAAACTGAGCGAAATCTCTCTGTGGCCAGACTGAGGTCATTCACAGTAATTTGGGTGAAATGTGGCTGTCAGATGTCTCTTTACTGTCATACCTTTTGCATAGTGACAACTACCTGTTATTTTCAGTATTAGCACTCAATTTTATAGATAAAGGAGTTTATGCTTTGGATTACACAAGCAACAGTGCTATATAGAAAGTATACACATTGTTCAGATTAATGTGAAATAATTATAAAAGGATGAAATGGTGGAACTTAGTTCTTTGTGTCAGGAAGCCCATTAGGAATGTCCTTTGAATCTTATTTTTCTTCATCTATGAAACACTTTTGAGCCCCTACAGAAGGCTAAGTATTGTGGAAAATACAAAGAGGAAAATGCGAACTATGTGCGTTGATAACCTATGCAAAAAATTCATTCAATTTCAAAAGGTTTTTAAAGATTATTTGGTCCAATCCTCCTCCACTTTAGAGCTGTAGTCTTGTGTGCATTGGTTCCATTGAATGGATAAGTCACATAGGTTGCACACACTTAGTGGGAATTCTATCCTTGGTTAATAGTGTCATTTTCTTAGCCAATCCCCATATTAGAAACATCTCTCAAACCCCCGCACATGGAGCCAGCATTTACTGCAAGTCCATTGGTAGATAATTAGTGTTTGTCTAGACAGTTCTGGAGCTTCAGCCACGTTGCCACAGGCTTTGCTGATGCTTAATTATCTCTCCCTAGGACTTTTTCAAATATCGTCCAAGTTTACCTGCTTGTTGTTTCTTCTTCCCTCAATTTATCCTTCATTCTGTCATCAGTTTCTTTCTAACACAGACCTGAGCGTGTCACCCTTGTATTTTAAAAAGCCTTTTTTTCTTAACAAGACTAAGTCCAAACTCATTAGCATGCCATTCAAGACTCTCACAGTCTGACCAATCTTCATGCAATCGTGTTGTAATCTAGAGCAGTTGTTCTTAACCCTGGTTAGACACGCCTGTGGGTGGAGATTTTAGCCAATACCAAAGATGGGGTCCCACTTGAAATGAGTTGATTGGGAATTTGGGGCAGTGAACAGTCATGGTACACTTTTTAATGATCACCAAGTGAATAACACACAACCAGGACTGGAATGATTTCTCTTGGAGTCATAGGCCACTTGTATTTTTAGCGCCCGTGAACTTTCACGCCTCTCTGCCTCTATTTAAGATGTTACTGTAGCTTAAAATCTAGGCTTAAAACAAAGGCAAATGTTAGTATTTAGAGATGTTTTCAGAGTAATCAAGAGGAGCAGGAAACTTTAAGGAACTCACTAGGTTTACTCCAAATCATATCCTGGAGACTTCCGTGGTCTACAGGTACAGTGAAAATATTTGGACTATAGAATGTAAGCTCTGAGAAGGCAGGAATCTTATATGTCTCAGTCCATGTTGTAACTTCAACCCATAAGGTAATCCTCATGATGTGGTAGGTACTTCATAAATGTTTGCTAAAAGAAAGAATGTTAAATTTGAGATGACTGAGATATACAAGTAACACTGACCTAGAGTTTTTGGTTATGCCATTACTTCAACCTGGGACTTCGGTCAACTAAGATATTTTTAAAGTTCTGAATGTTGCTTAGCATGTGGTAGCTGTCTCAGACTTCCATGACTTGCAAACATGCGGATTAGTTACTGAGCAGGGGTTGTACATGTCTGTCTTTATATAAGCTCCATGGAAAAAGTGCCCACACTGCTACCTGGTCTATCAATAACTTATGAGGTTCGTTCTGTGTGTTCAATAATATGTAAAGTATTATTGCAAGCAAGAATTCAAGGGCAATGTAAGATTTTAGACCTTCCCCTGAAGAGTTTGTAATCTAGTTTGGGGTTGAGTCATTATAGAACAAAATGAGAGGAAAACAGAAAGCAATCTATCCTTACATGTTACACTGAGGTGTGCCCAGAAATTTTAAAATGAAGATATATATCTCTCCTGATATGTGTAAAGCAAGGCTGTTTCTCATACTTCTCAAATGTGTTTGAAGGGCAAGCATAATTTACTTATCAAAGCAGAAAGCTATACTCAGATGTAACATTAGAATTCTGTCCCTTTCAGGCCATTGTTGAGCTCTGTGATGATCATATGCTAATTCTGGTCCAGAGAGATGGAGTGATTGTATTTCGGGAGTTTCAGAGAGATATTTGTACAATTGGAATCATGTTTAGGGTGGTTGATATTTGTGTTTTCACATCTAAGATCTATGAAATAATATTCTAAGCCAGGAAGAAAGCGTAAGTATGCAATTAGGTCAACTTAAAGTCCTTCTTGTTGAATCCCCTGAATGCTGATGGAGAAAGCTCATTCTAGTCACCTTCCTCTGGGCCAGCCACTTCCCAGGTCTCCACAGCCAGGAGGCTTCAGGCATGGGACAGACATGGGTACCATTACCAACTTCAGTGGTAGGGGCAGCTATAGCAGTGAAGCCAGGACTTCATATAAGTCAACTGTGACTTTGAGGGTTGTTTCCCCCTTAAGGGATTGTCTTACAGCAAGATGTATAGTGTGTGTAGTGCGGAAGCCGAGGGATGTGGATTAAGAACCAGTGTGTTATTTAAATCAAACTTAGGAGAAGAAAGAAGGCTTTTCTAATAAGCTTTTCAAAATCACTGTGATCACAAGGCTGGGATCAGAAAAATAAGATGAGGTATTCTTGTATACCTGTGTATGAAACATTTCAAAACACTTACTGTAATTGTATGACTTCAATAGAGCTGCTATTTCAAGAGCTGCTAGAGATAAAATTCTATTGTGTGGTTAAAATGTTGGTCTTTGTGCTAAAGTGCACAGACTCCCATTTATGTCCCCTCTCTATATGGACACATAATTGTATTACCAGCATTTAACAAATTCTGAAAATGTGTACCTTATTTAGGTTGATTTAAAAAAAAAAACTGAAATCTACCTCGCATCTGAAACAAATAAATATCCAAGTAAAAGCCCCAGGAAGCAGGGTTGTTTTCTTGCTCACGGTTTCCTTACACTGTGGCAGCATCCGGGGCTATTCGGTCTCAGGGTGTCTGTCACCTATAGACTCAGATTTTACAAGTACTGACCTCATTTGCTTCCTTTGTTTTTAATTGCCCAAGCAGCAGTGAAAAAGGAGGCAAGGAATACCATTACGGCTCGCCAAGTTAACATACATAAATGGCACTGTTATATGGGGAGGCTGTAATAAGTCATGTGACAGAGAGCAAAGGCAGCCCAGCGTGCAAAGGGAGCAATTTTCTGCCCCGCAAACAGCACTTCAGGTGGTGTCGTTCATCTTTCTGTGACTTGCTCTGTCAAAGTCCGCCCAGAGCAGAGGTGTTCAGGGACCCAACAGGCCATAAGTGTCCAGCTGAAAAACCTGGGAGATATCCCCAGGCCCTAGGAGTTCACTTTTTCAGTTGCACTGATTTACTTCAGAATGCTCCTTCAGGGAATTTCTGCCTTCCCTTGCTTTACTTTCCCATTTCCTTTCTTGTCATCTTTAAAAATCCATTAAAGATCACGCAGGCAGTTTCTGCAGGCTCAAATTTCTGAGAGTTTCTGTCACTTAATAAAATGCACCCTTGCAGCAGGCTGTAGTCTCCTTTGTGCTTTTAGGGCTGGGAGACTATTAAGCCTTTTAATTAGAGATGGTGATCTGAGATCAAGAAAGTAAAAATGGCCGAAATTCTCAGAGACGTCAACAGTTTCCTATCTGGGGATCTAAAATGGCTACTTGGTTTACAGAATAGGGTAAAAACGCTAACTATGGGTTATTAGAACAGGAAGGAAAATTAAAATATGCTCCCTACCTCCATTTCCCCTTAATTATTTGTTTCAAAGTCCTCCAATTGCCAAGGTTAAGTGTTTATTGTCAACACCCACTGAAGGCTGCTTTAGAAAAAGAAATTCAGCTTTTAATTTGTTTACAAATCCAATTTCCAAGGGTGCTCCTTACCCAGCAAAGCACAATTTCTTCTGAAATCTTGCTTGTAATTTGTCTTTCCTCCCACTGAGTCCTCTGTCTATACCCTTCTGCACAACTCATTCTTGTATAATATGCATGCAGCCTTCTCCACAATACAGGAAGATTATATTCAAATGCCACCTCGCTGATCGTATCATATTAATTCAGATTTGTCTATCATTTTGTGTGGTTGCTGCTTTGCCTTAGGTATTATAATAACAATACCTCACCTGTCATATCCCACTAGCACTGCCTCACCTAGAAAATTGCTCTAATACTGCCTCAGATCTGACAGACCTTTTCTATTTTTTTATTTTTTGCACATGCTCACCTATTACAGCATAATAATTGAACTTTTATTGGAGGCCCCCACATATATTTTTATTATACTTTATATCTGGTCTAGCAATTGTTACATGTTGATTCTACAGCAGATTGAATCATTCAAAGCTAGACTATTTTTTTTTTCTCATCTGTAAGACATCTTGTTCCTTTTCAAACTGCCAATCTCCATTTGGGAAGATTCAGTAAGTAATATTTTGCCATAGATGAGCAGCTATTCAAGGTGTTATTTATTTGGGAATTTAATATTAGGCAATATTATATGGCTCTATGAAAAGATGCCTGGATGTCTTGTGTTGGAAACCTGAGCTTAGTATTTCATTTCTTGTGACAAATATTTGAATATACATGTTCAAAAACAAAATACAATTTCTTTGAGGCACATTTTTTCAGAAAAAGCCAAGTGTGGCAAATGCTAAGTAGAGATTTTTGCTTATCAATCAAAATAGTATAGATGGATTTTGGATTCCGCCAATTTTTTTTTTAATTGTGAAGATGCTTAAGTAATTTTCGAGTATCTATAGTCGCAGATAATTTGTTCTCAGGGTTTATGAGAACTCTGGCTGCTTTAACATGGTGTGCTGAATTAGAAGAAGGCTACCTTTTTAAGTGCTACATAATGAAAACAGATGATATATTTAAATAAAGCCTGCCACTGCCTTGTAATGTATGCCGTGTTCCAGAGAGCAAAGGAAGTTGCTGAGAACAAATGCCATCTTATTGGCTAAGAAGCCGTCACCAATGTCTTTTCACATAATTAAACTGGACATGTTTTTTAAAAAACGAAATGACAAAGATACACTTTTAAGCTGCAAATAGTATTCGATGGCATTGTCAATTGCAAAGATTCCAAGATTTGCATATTAATTGCGGGAAGGTGCTAATTTGAGTGCTTTAAGCTTCATTCACAAGCCTGTTTACATGCTTTGTTCCACCTGGACCTGTTTGGAGGTTTGTCAAAAACCTAACAAGCAGAAAAATATTGCATTTGAAAATATACATGCATGTTTAATTAAGCCAGGGCCACTGAACATGCCTCAATATATTTAGCTGTTGAGGTTTAAGCACCATCAGAGCATCAAGCATTATCACCTTTTGAAGTATTGCTGAATTTTTAATATTTAAAGCACAAAGCAGACTGTAATAAAAAATTCTAGCAGACCCTAGAAGATTAAAGACACATTATAAATGTGACAGTTTGTAAATGGAACACCAGTATTAAAGGATACCCCCAATATTTCACAGCGTATTTTTCAGGTGTACACTAAATTATGAATACAATTAAATAGCTGTAATTATTCTCCAGGAGTGGACAGCACATTTAAATGCCTGTGATATTTGCAATTGGCTGCAGAATAGGAATTTATATTCCACCATGTCTTGAGTGGGCAAGGTGAATCGTCCTAGCAGATACCAACAAAAGCTTTTTAAAATCCAGTGAGAACTTCATTCACCCTATCTGATGTGTGTCCTTCAGGAGCCTGAAGCCAGTGACTGTCCTGAATAAGTCTGCACAACTGAAATGAATGTGTTGGAAAAGAATTAACCAGGCTGTGGTATCCGGCCACATTCACAGCGACCATTCCACGAAAGAGCCCTGCAATTTGTGTATTTTTGGTACACCAGTCTGATCAGACACATGCGGTACATGGCACAGACTAAGTTCTAAGTAGTTGTTTGCAAAATGAAAGGATTAATTGATGACTAATAAATACTAACTGACACCTCTATTTTAATACTTTAATTTTTTCATGAGTGAATTTTTCAGGAGACTGCCTTTAGCATGATTAAGTCAAATTCATAAAATACAGGGGGAAAAGAGGCATATTCTGCACTCTGAGCAAGAGCGTGTATTACGCTGTCTTTCAGTTATCACATACACCCTTGTAGGTGAGGCAGTGTAAGCCTTGGAAGACTAGGCATTGCTCTGCTAGTAACCACCTGTGGCAGTGGAATAAAATCAGATTTCAAATCAACTTCAGATTCCACATCTGTTGAATGGGTCAATAATTCTTTCTTTCAGAATTAAGTGGCACAGTGCTTAAGTGACAGGTGCTTCACATGGTGCAGACACATGGGAATTGCTTAACAAACAATTTCTTTCCCTAAGAAAGAAAGGCTAGGGATATGGCTCAGTGGCACAGTGCCTGCCTGGCAAGCTTGAGGTCCTGAGTTCGGTTCCTGGTACAAAAAAAGACAGTACACATTACTAGAGTGCCCGTGTTTGAGTCCTGGCTCTGCCACACTTCTAATTGATCTTGGGCACATTATTTGGCATACCCATACCTCAGTTTCCGTATCTGTAAAATGGAGGTAATAATAAAACCTACTCCATAGGATTGTTATGAGGATTAACTAAGTTTTCTTTCTAACTGTTTGGAATAGGGCATGATACATAATAAGCAAACAAAGTTTGCAAAGAGAAATGAAGCAAACCTTATGCCTACCTTATGAGACTTTTCTGAAAATGGATCACATAATGGTTGTAACTTTTTGTGAGTGGACTGAGCTTCAGAAGGGTCCCAAGAGAAGCTGATTTAACTACATTTGAAACCACTTCGAAGTCAATGTTATACTCAGCAGTCCCTCCCCTTTATGCGTGGGGCATGCAGATCAAGTCCCCTAGCAGATGCCTGAATCCACAGATGGACCCTGACCCTGTACTGTTTTTTCCTATACACTCATACCTATGATGAAGTTTAATTAGGCAGTAAGAGACTTACAACTAATGATAAAATGGAACAACTGTAACAAACACTGTAATAAAGTTATAAAAATGGGTTCTCTCAAAATATTATATTGTACTGTACAATACTTTTGGATCTCAGCTGACCACAGGTAACTGAGACATCAGAAAAGGAGACCATTGATGTGAGGGCTGACTGGGAAGAAGGATCTGCAGAAGAGGAGTTCCTAGCTGATGCCTCAGGGTCTCTAAATAATGGGCTCTCTAAATCCCAAAAACCAATACAGCTATTGGGAAATTTGACTGTATGTTTAGAAAAATGGGTTTCTCAGCTCTCTACCCCAGCAGAGGAGGTCCCCATTAATTCTCTGCCCTTCTGGGGCCCTGTGGCTCTTCCCAATCACCATTAAATGACTGACCATACTAGCTCTTTCTCATTGCAAATCGACTTGTTGCAAGTTCTCTGTAAACATTATCTGTTATTCCTTGCAGCAACACCATGAAGAAAGCATTATCATTATCATTATTTTACAACTGAGGAAACCAAGGTACAGACCAAGTACTAAATTTGCCTAAGGTCTTAGAACCAGTTAAGAGTGGAGCCAGGTCTCCATCCAAGAAGTCTGGCTTCACAATGTGACTACATAGATCTCTCAACTATACTATCTTTTTTGTAAGTAATTGTGTGTGATTGCTCAGAAAATTCAAACTGGATTTTATTTGCATTATAGTGAGCCTTGGTGTTGAAGTGAGATTTTATTATTGCGTGTCGTATGTGTGTTTACTTCAAAGATGCCTTATGTAGCACAACTTGAAATTCTTTTTCTACAGCATAAGCAATAACTAAGTGTGAAGGTCCAAGGGGTGGGCAAATTATATGGACAAATTTTCTTCTCTTTAGGAAGAAAGAAATTAAAGTACAGACCTCTTCCTATTTGAAGTTCATTGTTATTAGAACAACTCTGATAGATTCTGATCAAGCAAGGTAAAGCTTTCTGCAGGAAAAAATGAAAAATGCATACACGAAGTCCCCAGAGGATATACTCCTCAAGAAGGAATTCTCATTGATGAATTTTGTTCCAAGCTAGACCATCTAGACTGAGACAGGAGGAAGGAAAAACGTGACTGAGGTGAGAAATACCATTTGACTCAGTTGCCTGGACTAGTTGTTCTTTGGAAACAGTGTGAGAACAGTGAATATACAGTGAAGATTCATAACATCAAGAAACTGAGGGGAGTAGATACTATAGTGATTATCATTCATGCTTTCTCTGTCCCCTCCCCTGCTGGTCCTGGACTTGACCATTTGATGGTGATTTACTTAAGTCAATGGACAGTTGCCAATGTGATATAAACAGATACTTAAAAACAGCTTTCCCAGTGTGATTTGCCCTCTCTTTGCTCTGCTACTGTGTGAAAGAGTCTGAGCTAGAGATGAGCAGTGCAGGTACCAGCTGAGAAACTTGCCAACCTCCAGAAGCACAAGTAAGGCCATCGGAGATCACCTAGTTTCCAGCTGGCCTGCCAACTATGTACAGATGCTTGGCAGAGCCCAGAAAACATCAGCCAGCCTCAGCCAGAAAACAACACCCAGCCCTCCCTAGTGATCATGAACTAACTAAAATTTTAAGTACTAAGTTTTGGGTGTATGTTTCATATGAAAAATTCATTGATATTTGTTCTGAGAAGTTTCTATTTAAAAGATGGTTTTGTAACTATCAATGAGTAGAAGTTGAAGAACTGTCAAGAATTTTTCTACAGCAACCTAAAAAATGATAGTTCATGTTATAAAATAATGTAGCAATTAGCCAATAAATTTTGACTTGGCCGATAGATACTCCAAGTGAATTTTGGTAAGGAATGGCCAAGGCTAAATGAAACACTGGATTAGTAGTATATGGGGCCCTGAAGAACCACTGAGGTCTCTTCAGGGATCTATATATGATTCAGGTGGCATCTGATCATCCTGATTGTGCACAATACGAGCATAAATCTGCTTTCCCTATTGACACATCTGTACCATAGAAGCTACTGCTAGAACAACAAAGACATCACTGTGGGCAAGGATTAACGGCCTCACTTATCTATTCATTTTTTTAATTCAATGAATTAACTTCTTCATTTATCTATTCATTCTTTAATTTAACAAATAATTTAATCTCCGTTTTGAGGTATTTCCTGAGGATACAATACTAGAAAGATTGACACATTTTCTACAAAACAATCCACTTGCTACATATAAGTAATGCCATGAATTGACGCTCAGAAGAATTCAACAAATACCTAATGTGTGCCTGCCGTAGGCAAGGTGTTGAGTCTATTACATCAGAGTTAAACAGGAGTAGGAAAATGCAGAAAGCATATGTAATGGCTTAGATATGATAGAACAGGTACCTCAGTGATAACCGTTGATGATATTGGAAAAGTTTTTGAATCAATACACAGGAGTCATCTTTGTTGAACTCTTAGGTCTACCACTGGTCAGCTATCCTTATCAATAATAGCTCAAATTATTCGGTGTTACCATATGTCCACGAATATATTAACTATCTTAAAATGTACTGACTCATTTAAATTTTACAGCTACCCTATGCACCATTATTATTCCAATTATACAAATGAGAATGTTGTGGCTATAAAGAGGAATGTTAATTGCCCAATGCCTCAGAGCTAATAAGTAGCAATGACATGATTAAAATCCAATTCTGCCTGACTCTTAAGCCAGGACTTTTATCTACTGCTAACCAAGTGACACTGAGCAAATCACTATTTTTAAGGTTTAGTTGATTCAAGGGTAAAACAAGGAATTCAAATCAACTTCACTTCATCTCAAATATTTTAGGATTCAAACATTGCATATTACCCATAGAAAGCTGCTTAGAAATTAAAGTTTGAAAGCTTTTTGCTAAACATTGCAGTAGATTTCAATACTCCCTTTGGACAAAGCCTTCCAACCATATATCTCTAAGAATTTTTAAAATATAATGTAGCTTGTTCTGACTTTCAGGCTTCAGAGCCAGCATTCTCCCTTGCCTGATTTTCTCCATATTTGAACTTCTCTACTTTTAAAAGAAAAAACCAAATATATCTTTTGGAAAGAGAAG
>RJWT010012359.1:0-22526 GCA_004365215.1 Cuniculus paca
AAAAGCCAAAAAACAAGCCCTATTTGAAGTCTCAAGGCTTAGCAAGACTCCATAGTATTGATGGGTATGTTTTCCAGATGGTTTCCATGTCCTTAAGCATCATCCTTTTCCCCTTGTAAAACTGAAAGCAGTCTTGATAGTAAGCATCTCTCCAGTGCTGCTGCATAGCAGATGATAGGATACAAGGTGTCCTTGGTCAGTTCCCAAGTTCTCAAAAAATGTCTGTGTGGGTAGACATACACTGTTGGTTTTTAAATTATACCTTAGCAGAAAGAATGCAGATTAACTAAATTATGGCATTTGGAAGAGAAGCAGTAGCTGCCTCACTCCATTAAATGCTTTAAGAAAGAGTGGGAGGGAGAAGGAAAAAATTAAAAACCCTGTCTTAGCATATCAGGTGTGCTTCATTTTTCATGAAGAAACTGCTCTTCTATTTGTCTTTAAAAATAACTGGGTCAGACTCCTTTCATCTATACTCCTTTACAATTAAACACAGACAAATTTTGCTTAATTTAGGCATGTCTAGCCCAAAGAAGGAAAATAGTTATTATGTTCAAATACTTGAATTTTGTCTCCATCTATCAAAATCAGGTAATTAATTAGTAGCCAAAATCCCAAACCATGGATGATAGCCCATAGTGAGAAATGTCTACATCAAAGAAGGACAATTGATATTTTTTCTTCTGTGACTGGCTCTCTTTGTCCTCTAATTCCAGATTCAGAGTTTGTTAAAATAAAAACTTCTGATATGATAAGTATGACTTGTGGCAACCTATCAAATTATGACATAATTGTTTTTTGTCTTGTTTTCCTTCTCTATTCATAATCAAGAGGGATAAGTTTGGGAATAAAAGAGACCTGGCAGAATATGCATCTGAGGGCATAATACTAAAGATGGACAGCATATTTTAGATATGAATTCAAACTTTAGGGCTAAGTTCATTTGCTTCCTGCAGCATAGCAACAGCCCTGAGAAATAAACAAATGAACACATAGGAGTCTTGTTATCATGAAGAACTATAGAGAGTGGAAAGGTGAAGGCTGAATAAGGGCTAGGTTGCCAAAGTTGCATGTGAGTTCTTCAAGTTATAAGATTGCTTGCATTCAGAGGGAAGATTCAGGGCTGGGTACAAAGAAAATGACTTGTTAGTTCCCAGAAATTTTAAAGAGCACTAGAAATCTGGTTGCTTCTCCTGGTCATGAGCAAATGCCACACCAAATCCATTTTCTTCTTGACAAGTACCTAGACCTTTGCAACAGGACAATAAAGCAGATGTCTTTCTTGTGACGTTCAATGTTACATAAATGTTATACCTGCTAAAGAACTGAAGTTGTATGTGTGCATATCCATGCAGGTGTCCAATGGAAAGACAAGATATAAGTTACTTATGTAGCTTTGTGTTTCAAATAATACACGAGTGGAGAATTTAGCTTGTAGTTTTTTCTTTTGCTGTCACTTTCACATGTGTTAATATGTATGTTCCTTGCTTTTCTGTACTTCAAATAAATGGCAGCTTTTATAAAATGTTCTTCCAGTGGAAAGTCACAGAAACTTAGCGAATTTCTTAGCTTATAACATTGAAAGAGAAACTTAGAACCAGAGCTTAGCCTGTACCTTATGGAAACAAACAGCAAAGGAAAGTTGAAAATGAGATCATACTTTACATTTTTTTCAATTAATAGAATACTTATTATTTATTTAAAATTTACAAATGTATCTGTTCAAGAGGGATGTGAAAATAGGTGGATTTTGTGTGGAAAACTGTAACAACTATCCAAGATTCTGAATTTAAGATGCATATTTATGTTAGGTCTCCAGATGTGATACTTATATATTGTAACTCAGAGACTGCTTGCAGTAATATTGTGCACTAGTTACTTAAGATTTTAATGCATTTTAAGACATTAATGATGGACCACTAGCATAACAGTTCATGAAGCTGTAGTATGGAATATAAAGTGAACTTTATGTAATATTATCTAAACACAGAAGGTTTTATATTCTGATGGAAACCTTATAGGACGGGACAACAAAATCGCTATGTTCTAAAATTATTTTACCATCCATAATTGAACAATTTTTGTTTGACTGCCACAGCTCATCTTTTCTGCAAGGGGTGAATGACAATAATTCTATTTTGTATATATTCAGTGAACATAAAAAATTAGCTAAAGAAATTTGCTGTAAGAAAGAGGGGCATTGTAGAAAAAAGCATTTGTTAAATTATTATGATATATCATGAAATGTAACCAACTTTATAATCAGTCTAGAATGGACTTATATTCTTTCTGTTATTACTGCACATGCATTAATTTTATACAACATAAAACAAATAGGGAAAGACAACTAGATTTTCTTTCCAGATGGTATAAAAACAGCAAGGTCACACGTGAAGAAAGGCTGTCCTTTTTACAGAGAACTTAAAATTTATCACCTCCCTTTTAGGTTATAAAACTTGTTTTTCTTATTTTCCCCCCAGATCCCTTGGCTTGTGATTCACGGGAAGAGAGATATTCGGATTTTAGAAACCGATCTGGTCTTTCTCATCCACTAAGTATGGCTGGCCTGCCTCTTCCTCTATTCTTCTCCTAGCTTTTTATTGATTTCTCTCTTTCTGGTTTCAGATTAGCATAGCAATGTGCTGGCATACCAGAATTTTCTGGCCGAAGTGGAGAGCAAGCAGCTCATTTTTCAAGGACTTTATAGTCTGTTTTTTGCCTTAACCTGCTTCTCGAGCTAGTTCTATGACTCCTCAATATTTTCATAACTAGCTGCCCCTCAATTTTCATAATTTGTAAACACACTGAAATGGTTGTCAGACATTTAGCTGAGTATAAGTGTGTCTGTGCGTGTGTGTGTGCGTGAGTGCATGTGTGTGTTTGTGTGTTGGGGGGAGACCAGTTTCCTTAAGGCGTTTGCATTTGACTTAGAAAGTTGGTTTTGTGCCCACCTCAGTTAAATGTTCAGACTCACGCACAACTCAAAATGATTTTTCTTGAAATGTCCCTGCCACACACAAGGACCATGTGTTCTTTCTTGGCACCGGCTGTCTTTGCTAATCCTTCCTACCTCCAAAGGCTGCATCCCATCTCCAGGTTTAACATCCATCTTTCTCTGCCAAGGTGAAGGCGGCAAAACCACACGTGTTTTCCTTCCCCCGCCTCTGGGCAGAGCTAATGGCCTGTGGACGAACCATCTTCCACATCAGCGGGCCTTGGTATTTCGCCGGTAGAAGCTCCAGGATGGCTGCGGCGCCCTGACGCGAGGGAGCAGTGGAAAACAAACCTTCAAGGTAATGCAAGACGAAGCTGCCAGACAAGGTCAGCTCCCCGCGCCCCCAGCTCACGCTGCTCGCTGACGCATTGCTGTTTGGAGCAAGTGTAGAGCAAGATGGAAAAAAGTCACCAAGAATGGAAAATATACTCTGGACGGAGTGAGGGAAAAAAGAAGAGTAAGATAAGAGAAATCGTGTAGATGTACAAGTGGAATATAGGATTCCAATGCTATTAATTGTTTGTTGAATAAATGTTTGTACTTTCTAATAAGATGTGGATGAAGATAGCATGTCAGCCAAATAGACAAACCGGAACTCTAGTGTTTCCTAAAGTCCTTTAGTTCAAGATAATGTACTGTTTATAAACTCAAGGCCAGGAAAAAAGTTTCTCTCACAGTAAATCTGTATCACTTTCATGAAAGAATTGTTAGGCAAATGATGTGTTCGATGAATGCCATTATAATATGTACATCTATAGGCAAAGAAACAATCCCAGGAAACACACATGTCAAAGTATCGTCAGTGGTTAGGCTCACTTACCAACCTACCTACCAACGTGTTTCTCATTTTCTACTAGTTAGTACGACCTATGGAATTAAAAATGTGAAGAAAATCAGTAAAAATGCAAAGTCAAATTAACATGAGTTCTACAGTATCAGGGTTAATCTATTTCTCCCAACTTGACAAGATCAGGTGGGAATCTCCTTTGCCTTCTAACTCATCTCTGGACCTGTTGCATAGTCACAGGTGAAATCTTCATTTTGGAAAAAAGGGTCACCATTGACAATGCCTTCCTTTTCCACTGACCTCAGATATATGATTGGTGCTTCTTGAGACCAAACCCAGCACAACCAGAGGATGAGAGAACATATGCAGTGCAGAATTTACGTACCCCATCTCTGTAAAAACAGTGCACAGGAATTGTGTGAATTCTATTTTGTCAGATATCATTATTATTAAATTATTTATCTATCTTTGCCCCCTCTGTGTTCTATATATTTCATGCACATAAACTTTTTCCTTTGCAAATTTGGATATTTCTTTACTTGGTATGTATATATTAACATGTGTACTTGTATACACTTTTCCTCCCAACAATGTCATTCAGTTTCTATCTTTTTCCTAAGTATGACAAGAGCCTTGGAACACTTGAACAGCACTTTTATCTCTCCACTTCAACCAGAAGAGATCTAGATTCTTAATTTTAACTTCTTTAAAGCAATATCATTATAAATATGTTCTATATGATTTTCTTCCATTTTGTGGTACGTATTTGAATGAATAAGTTTCTTTTTTCCTGATTCTTTGGAAAGTTAAAATACACTCTTACTATTATCATGATGATGCCTCCATTTAAAATATACAGGTAACATTTTTAACTGACTTGTTTTGTGTTGAATGTTAACCTCTGGACAGAATCCTAGCTGATTTTCTTTCATTGCCTTCTGAAATTTCATCCTCTTAACTTAATTTCTCAAAATATAATCTTACCATGTTTAACATACATATATTAATCCAGTAGCTATGATTTTATCATATTTACTGGTTTTTGCTTTTTTTTATATTATGCTTAATTTCTTAGAGTTGTTTTATTTTGTTGAGTGACAAAATTTAATGATTTAAAAAATCTTTGGGGGTGTTTATGCCTCCATATGCTTTTGTATATGCCTCCAAAATAATAATTCATTTGTAAGAAATCTGTCTTTTCTCTTCAATATTTTTGTCTTTGTTCTTCTAGTCTTAATGCTGAATGTGATATGTCTAGCTGAAGAGTTTATTTTCTTCTGTAGCTAGTGTGCACATTTAGTCTGAGGATTTGTATGTTTATTTTCCTAATTCTGAAGAATTCTTTCTATTGTTTCCATAAAAATTTCTCCTACACTGTTCTCTCCTTTCTTTGCTTTTAGGCCTTCTCATTTTATCTGCCACATGGTTCACATTCTTTTTGTTAGAGATATTTTTTTCTAATTCACTAGTTCTTTTTAAAACTAGACAAGGGTTACACTTTATTCTATGTAGTGTGTTTTTATTTTATTTCATAATATTTCTTCCTTTTTACTGTTTGCAATTGTTTTGCTTTATATCCTTGATTCATATCTACTTCATTTTAGTTCAAATTTTTATCTTCTTTTTTTTCACACTTTCTACTGTGGAAGAGCTAATCACCCTTCATTTGAAGTAATTTCTTGCTGTCCTATCATTTGCATTACTACACAATGTAAATTCTCGTAATCACAATACATGTTGATAATCTTTCCTAAAAAAATTTCTTACACAATTTAAGATTATATAAATGCTTTAGTCAGTGGTTGCTTTTGTTTCTGTTTCTGGATCTATTTAATCCTATTCTTACCTAATATCGCTCAAATCGATTCTCCCTGCCCACTCAAGGATTTACCCTGGTGACTCTAACTCATGACATTGGGATAATGTTGACTTTGGCCACTTTAGAAGATGGTTTGAGCCAGGTGCTTGACTTTCTCTATATTTGCTTCTGTTCTTGCCCATGTGCCCAAGAGGCTTTCTATCTGCTGCTACAGTCTCAGGCAGCAATTCAGCCCCTTCTCAGGGATGGTAACCTACTCAAGCCCCTGGCTCTGCACAGTGAGTTTGGCACCAGCTCCACAACATATGAGGGGCTCGCTGTATCTCTATTAAGCTACAGAAATCAAACTTCAACACAATATTGCTATTTTTATTCCTAGAGCTCAGTGTTATTATTCATCTTCTGCATACTTCAGTGTGTTTCTGTTCTCTTTCTAGTTCATAGAAATGTCTAGTGAATAAACTTCCCTATTTTTTTTCTTTAATGTAGTTATTGGTTATTTCTATGTGCTTATAACAGTACTATGAAGCATGATTTTGTGTCATAACGACTGGAAATAAAAGCCCATCATAGTTTTTATTATCACAGGTATCTGCCTTGGGTTGTGTGATGAAGTCATTTGTGACCAGGTGCAGTTTTATTTGAACAGTGGGATCAGAAAATGAACTATGATTTTCTTTGAGCATTGTGCCACAATACCATTCTCTTTGCCCACCACACTGTGCTTACACCACAACTGCAGCATTTGCCTGACAATGGCTTAACTTCCTGTGGCCACAACTGTTTCCTTTTTCACACCAAGCAATTTGAGGTCAATTGTGTGCATCCCCAACACCTGATAGGGTAAATACAAATCTTGATGGGATCAAGATTTGGGATCCAGTGAATACAGAATGAAGAATTAATAAGTTGAGCAATGAAAGAACACATAAACTCAAACCTTTATTTCATTTTTCTCTTTCTCCATCTTAATCTTTGATTCACTGCCTACTGATCATTTGAAGACAACAGAGTGAATTGGTCTTATCTGATGTCTTAGTTACTTTTCTCATTACTGAGACAAAGTACAAAACATCCAAAGTTAAGGGAGGAAAGGTTTATTAGGTTCACAGTTTGTGAAGGTTTCAGCCCCTAATTGGTTGGCTCCAAGGCAGGGTGGCATGGCAGACAAGCATCGCACAGGAGAAACAGTTCATGGAGGGCAGAAAGCAGCAAAGCAAGCAGGAGAACCAACAAGAGACCCTAGCAGCTTCTTTTTGCCTATTTTTACATTCAATCTAGGCTACTTGGGTTGGGAAGTGCCAAACCAATCAGTGGACTGATTTAGTTGTTACACACCCTTAATCCCAGGATCACAAACTCTAAATTCAGCCTCACCTATGACTTCATGAAGGAGAGGGAAATCTAGACAACAAGCCATAACATCTGTACATACTTTTCTCAAATCAATTTATTTGAAATTTGAATTCTCTATTCAGTTCTTGTCCTATGTCTGAAGTTCTGACCTATTTCCCTTAATGATATTGATTAGGTGCATCATATTCCTTAATTTTAACAGTGCTTTCCCATGAACTTCTTGCTCCTGGCTTTTGAATACCTGTCAAGGGTAATGTTTTTCCAGGTGGCCATGCACATGTCAGGTCCATCTCAGACACTTTGTTCCTTTGAATTGTCCATTTTTGGACCTCTTATAATTACACAGTATTTTTGCTCATATGAAACTAAATAATAATGACAGTAAAGTCAACAATGCATACACACTAACACCAGATTAACTTTTGTTAAGTATTTTTTCTGTTAAGTGTTTTCTTTTTTTTTTTCATTTAATCCTCAAAACAAAGGATCTGTTTCTGATAGTATTGCTAAAATCTTTAGTAGGTAGATGAAAGAACTGAAATACAGAATAAGAAGCTTAGCTTAGTCTTTATTGAAATCATGTTGCTGTCATCATGAGAACTGTCTAACTGCTCCCAATTGTGAACATGGAATAACCTATCTGTACAGTGATCTCACTATTCCAGCCTTGTTAACTCAGTGCTTCATAGTAGAATCTCTTAGATGAATGGCATCTGTGTACTGCTTTCCTGGAAATGAGAAACTAACCATTTTTTCCAGTTTTATTTTAAACATTTTCAAAATAATGAGCACTCTCCAATAGGGTGAGATCATGTATATATTTGGGTGGGTAGAGAGGATTTGAAATTTATGTGGATCTGAAAAAGTGTGCTTAGCTTTGTTGATAGTACTAAGAGGTCTCTCAGACTGTCTTTGAATTTTTTCTATTATGAGTTCATGCTAAAACAATGGGTCATTAGATCTGATCTTGAGACCTGGTACCTGCGTGGAGCTCAGTCATAATGTCTTACTTAGTTAAACTTCTACCTACCAAGTAGGCATTCCTTTTATTTCTAAGAGAACCCTAGCTTTCCCTATGTAGAACTCCCAAATTTTCTTCTATATAGTCTTGTGACTAGAATATATGAAAAAATATGTTAGCAATCCTCAGAATTTGCTAAAACCTGGAAATCAGCAGATCTTCTGAAAATTTCTGCTAGAGCAAGCCACAGCATGTTAAATATGGAAGTCAGCATAGGTCCTTAGAGAAAGAAATATGAGTGACAGGACCAAGCCACACATTATCAGTGGATGAAGACCAACACCAGAGTGAGGTGAGAAAGTATATCTACCTGGCATTCTTCTAAATGCAGTTTCTTTTGTTCAAACGTTTTGATTTTGTGCTCCTCAACCACTGACTTACAGATATGCCAGCCTCTGTTTATGATCCAGAAGTCACCCCTCTGAGTCATAACATCAAGAAAGCTCCGGACTAATAGGGATGTATTATGGCTATTGCCAAAACTTGGCCATGAAGAAATTAGAAATCAGAGAAGAAATTCCGGGAACCAGCCTCATGTTTCTATATTAAGATTTTCAAACAAATAAAACTGGTGGCCTCTCTGCTCCACCCTGTATGATAGAGGTAATTTGTAGAATGTGTTGTTGTCTTGAACAACTTGATACCCATACCAGGTTCTTACACAGATCAGTGGTTCTCAAACTTTAGCATGCATTTCAATTACCAGGAAGGCTTGTGAAAACACAGGATGCTTTTACCCTGCTCCAGTTTTTGATTCAGTAGATCTAGAACATTTCAGCAATTTGCATTTCTGACATATTTCCAAGTCCCCTTGATGTTGCTCATTTAGAGATCATACTTTGAACACCAGATCTAGGCTATAGATAAACTTCCTTGCAGTGGCAGGGTCTGAGAAAGCACAACAACTCCTACCTCACATGTTTTATCTTCTGTTTATCCTTTTGCTTGAAGTGTTTTTTAGATAATTCTGTCTTCCACTTTAATTTTTCCACCCCTCCTGAGCTCATTCACTTTTATTGAAAGCTCTTGCTCAATGTTATCCTCCATATCTATGCCTTAGTGCTTTGTCTAAAATGCATATCTAATAATGTCCCTTATTAAAACCTTTCTAATATATCTCTTCCATTTAAAATCTATTACAAAGTCAGCCTCCTGGTTATGGTTTGTATATAGATGGCCCCCCAAGCCTCATGTAGTCATGGAAGTGACTGAATCTAACACTTATGATTGATTCGTTGTCTAGTGCTGGGATTGGTGGTGAGAGTTCTGCACCCACCCAGGGGTGGAGTTGACATACAATGTAAGGTTAGAAAGGAGACATGTTTTTTCCTCTTTTGCATGGTTTGCTCTTGCCACTTGCAGCCGCCATGAACAGCTGCCCCTCAGTCAGGCCACCCTGCCTTGGAAGCAGTTAAGTATGGACTGAAACCCCCAAAACTGTAAGAAACAAACCTCTCCTTCCTACACTTTGGGCATCAGGTATTTTGTCCCAGGAAGGAGAGAAAAGTAACCATGACACTCCTGTCTACTAAATTTTAGCATCTTATTTTTGCTCCATCCCTAGGATGTTGCCCTAATAAGTAATAAAAATGATGGAATGAGATTTTGATGCATAATTCAACATCCCAAATCTCAGTAGTTTAAAAAAATAAACATTTGTTTTTGCTTGTAATTCTGTAGGTCATTTGGGCAGATTTTCTGATCTTGGCTAGATTCACATCTATGTCTGTGGGCAGCTGGGAGTTGGATAGGCAGTTTGCTGATCTTGGCTTTGTTCTCTGTCATGTTTGGGTGCAGCCAGACTGTTCTAGAATGGTCTTAGCTGAAACAGTTCAACTCTCTTCCATGAGGTTTATCAGGCTGTCCAGACTGACTGTCATGGCAGTGGCAGGATTCTGAGAAAGGATAGATGCTCAAGGTCTCATGTGGTCTAGGCTTAGAACCAGCATATCATTATGTTGTCATAATCTGTTGGATAAAGCTATTCTTGTAGTCAGAGCAGGCAGACCATACAGAATTTCAAGGCAAATATCAAGGATTCAGGAGCATCACTACTTGTGACTATCAGTATGACCATCTTGCCTCCCAAAACAGTAAAATTTTCTTAAACTTTACTCACAGATTAATTATCTCACATACTAGCAAGTCAAGTTGCAGTGTAGACTATAGAGCCATTTATTAAAGGAATGACTCAATAATGTTGTGAAGGACACACAAACTTTCCAACTTCCCTCCTAGCTATTCTTGATCCATTGGTTCAAACTCAGACTGGCTCATTTCAAGGTCTCAAATGAATATCAGCAACATTGAAAGAAAGATGCTTCTGTGTTTGTCTTTGGTTGATTCTTTTATCTGAGTGCTCACAGAAAGCCTCTCCTGTTGTGCTACATCATATTGATTGACACCTCCCATTACTAAACCAGTTACTTATGGGTTGCAAGTAAGAGATTTCCATACCAAAGGTAGCTTAAATAATTGGAACCATTCATCTACATAGCCCTAATTAACTGATATTCTTGGATTTGAATTAACTATACATTTGATGGTGTGGACATTTATTATTTTTATTGAAAGACAGATAATTCTGAGAAACATAAAGGCATCTGCATGTTTGGACATGACTGATAAACTAAGACACGGATTTCATTTGGAAAACATTTTGAAGTTACAACATGTATTCATTCGCTGTGATATGTATATCACACAAATCACTTATTCTCTGTGAAGCCAACCATCCAGTGTAAAATTTGCTTTAGTGATTGTGCTGTAGCATGTAAATTTTCCTTTCACAAAACTTGTATAGAGAAGCATCTAGTACTATATTAGTGCGTTGCACACCTGGCAGTCTTGTTTGGACTCTGTAAGAAGTGGCTTGCATCTTTATTCTATTCCTATTTCTATCATTTATCATACATCACTGAATTGATTAGCCTATAGCCCTCTTCTTGGCCTGCCTGAAACTTATAATCATAAATTAACTCTAAGTTCTACAAATGAACTGTTGAATGAACACATAATTCTTTCCTTATATTCCACTGCATCTAAGTAGGGTCAGACTCACCTCAAAAGATGAAATATTTAAAAGAACAATTTAAGATCACAGTGATTGTCAAATTATCTAGCAAAGAAAAAGTGCTAAAAACTACAAGGTAGATTTTTGGGCAAAGACTTTCTCACATTGGAGGATTTTCAGTGATGGAGATTTTACAACAAATAGATTCACCAACTTCTGTGCTCTTAGTTTCTGTGGTTAGTACAACACACACACACACACACACATACACACAAAACACAGGGAAAACATTGAAAACTGCTTGGATAAGAGCATATTACCAGGCACTCTATCTTATTTTTACCTAATGGAATATAATATAAATGATGGCTTATGAGTTACCCATCACCATTCACCATCCTAAGCTCAACTATCAAATGCTGGCTTGAAGGAATGAGAGGCATGTGGTATAGAAGAAGAGTGTATGTCAGAGGAGTTTTGAAATGAAGGGCACCTGATGGTCAGTAAATTCTTTTCCCTTGTTTACTAAGCCAGAGCTTCCTTTTGAGGCCGTGATTTCAGCCTCTTCAGTTAGGAGATTAGTGGAACAACTGGAATAATTAGGTCATTTCCCAGTTGAAGTTTATTGTTGCAGGAATGGTTTTAATATACTCAGGATTTTGGCTTTGGATTTTGCTTCCAAACTCCTGCAAGTCTTGAATTGTTTATTTAATCTATGTTGAAGGAGAGAACACAAAGATTAAGCTAATAATTGGCAAATGTCCCAATCCGTGTGTCACTGTAGTCATTAATTGGGAAAACGGTAAAGTGGGGAAAGGTTTCTGGACCTGAATCACTTGTCTGAAGATCTTTTCTTGAGGGCAGAGTTATAATAAGGAGTTCAGCTCTTCTATAAGTAAAAATAGATATTGCATTAGGAAACACAGATGATGCATACTTAGTACTTACTTTGCTTCATTGGCAAACTAACCAAAAGAGAATAAATCAAGCTTTTTCTTGATTATTTTTAACCTCAAACCTAAGTTTCTAAAATGCAGAGCACATCAAATCATAGTGCTAGGATCTTGTGTTTCCATGAGTGAGTCAAGCTCTTTTATAGGGCAGTGGGAAATTGTTCTTCTCCAGTAGATTAGACCACCCTGCACATAAACTGTGACATTAGCCTCTAGTCACTTAGAACAAAAATGGAATATCTGATATAATAAAAGGCTTTACTGTACATTTCCTATTTGGCTAATTGATACAGTGAGGCTTATACAGCAGGGTCCCACTGAACGTCTCTCTTTAGTTACTTGAAGTTCCGGGACTTTTCGTCACTCCCTGTCTTGAAAAAGACAGAAGAAGAAGATCTCAGGCTTAAATGAGTCCCCTGCTCTGAGTAAAAATGTGTACCTGAAACCAAATCCACTCCTATTTCTAGAGTCCAGCTAATTAGGATAGAATCAGTGACTTTACACTCTAACAGGAAGCCCATTCTCTCCATAGGTGTGATTGGTCAGAGATTAGCATGGAAACAGATCTGGGACCCGGCTTTGGTGGGGGAACCAGAAACAATGTTTCTCAGCTTTGTTTTGGAAATTATTTCCTTATTTTTAGTGGCATTGTTACATCTTTCCAATTACATTTATAAATAATCAAAATATGCTGATCCATAGTAATAGCTGAGCAACGTAGCTCCATCTGTGGGATTTTCTGAGAGTTGTACATGTGTGTGTATATGTGTGTGTGTGAGTGTGTGTGTGTCAGAGAGAGAGAGAGGCCTTATGTGTATAAAATCTTCAGAAAATTAGAGTTGCCTATTAGAATCTACAGTATGCAAAATTCATTCTTTAATTCTGTCTTCTTTCTTTTGTTCCTTAACTGTAAGTCTTTCCTTAGAATCCAAATCTTCATGAATGTTCCTTTTTAACTTTACATTTGCTTCAAATGAGCAGAATGAGTCTTTGAAAAAGGGAATGAATTCCAAATTAGTTCCCTAAAAGTAAGATTACTGGATTTGTAGTCTAATGATAGCAAGATTATCTCAGAGCTGCTTTTCTTTGGCAAATCTGATTGTTAATTCAGTTATAGTGATGATGGTATGATTAATATGAAAATGTCTTTGGGAAAGGGAGATGTATTTTCTATTTGTATTTTTGTTTAGTTGCTGAAGGCAACTATTTCTTGTCCCCATGTTCTGCTGCTGCTCAAGACAATCATTCTTAACTCCACTAGTTGATTCTCTCAATCTTCATACATACGTAGAAACCTCTAATTAGTGCTTACCAATGTTGATTTTTTGGATTTTTTTACTTTTAAGGGTAACTTCTGTAACTCCCACTGTACAAGGTAAGGATTTGGGCAGTATTTTTCTTACCTATTGTCTATAAGAATCCTATTAATCCATTCATACAGAAGAGTCACTATGCAATTTTTATTAGATCAATATTCATTTTTGCACACTCATGATATAATTACTTCTCAATGGACCCACCTCCTAATACCATCATATTGGGGGATTAAATTTCAATGTATGAGGTTTTTTGGGGTAGAAGTACATTCAGTCTATAAGAGTGGTTATTTAATATTTATGAAAAAATCAGTGGCATTATCTTTCTTGAAAACCATACTGACGTAGAGCACTAGAATTTCCCTTGCAAACTCTTTTTGAAATCTCATTTAATTGCACAGCAAAAATATTAGCAATTAAAAATATATTACATGTGTGTCCCTTTCTTCTTCCAATGCTCACATTACCTGCACTCCATTCTTTCTGTGATAACTTTTCATCTGGTCTGTCTTATTCTTTTTTTTTTTTTTTTTTGTGCCAGAGATCGAACTCATGACCTTGCACTTACCAGGTAAGTGCTTGAGCCGCTGAGCTAAATCCCTGGCCCTGGTCTCTTATTCTTGCACTGTCCAACTACTATTTTATTTTTTCCACTCAGCAGTCACTGAGCGTTCATTTGCAAAAACCAAATAAGATCCTGTTACTTCATCTTGAAATACTCTAATGGTTTCAGATTAATATTTAGTGATATCTAAATTTTCTTTGAGACCCACAAGCCCTGGAGTGATCTGGTAAATGACAGCCCACTATGTACTTCTTTCTTCTCTACATGTTCTTTGTCCTTACTGGTCCCCAGGTAGGCCTCTCCCTCCCTTCTGCCTCCTGAACTTTGTACTTGTTTTCCTTTTGGTTGGAAGGCTCTTTCCTCGCTCTTTGCACAACTCTTGTCACTTCATTATCTGCAACATTTTGAGTATTAAACAGGTTGCATCTACTTGATTAGGGCTGTTTGTTCCTCGGGTAGCACCAGGAACCCTGCTTTTGTGATTTGCTCAGGAAGATCTTACCCCCTATCATGTGATATCTTTCAACAGCTGCTTAAACGGAGCAGGGCAAGTGTTGGCTTTCTTGGGAAAGATGACAGAACAGGAAAATGATTAAAGAAATTCTTGCCTTTTGGGTGTCTTCTATCAACAAGTTTGTCAAATATATCTTTTGCAAATGCAAATCATTACCCACATGGGTAGAACATTAAATCAGAAAAAACACTGTTGCTTGAGGAGTGCCTTAATAAAGTGCATTATTTACAGTGTAGACATATGTATAATTTTTAAAGTTGTAGGTAAATGTATATGTAGTCTGATTTCAGACCAGCGACCCATAAGACAGAATAACAGGCTTTCGATATATTACCTTGAATCGATCGTAGAAATGTTGAAAACACAGGATCTTTATGTACATAACTGTATCTCAATTTTGTGGTAACTCTGCCTGTCACAAAAGGCAAACACAGTGTATTTGCACATCCTATTTTAGAAATACAGAATTTATTAATCTTTAAGACTTGTTTAGTTGGTGGCAAGTGAAGTAATAGAGTTTATTACTCCCTGCTTCCTGTAGTCTTTACTGTTTTTAAAATATTGTCTATACCTAGAAAGATGAGGGCAGCAAGGGAAAGGTAGGCCTGAAAAAGAGAAACATACAAATTTCCATTAACTCACTTTTTCCTTTTTCCTATACAAGGATTAAAAGTACATTGTATGTTTAAGTAAATTTAAAAAATTATTACAGTAACTGGGCCTGGTGGCACATGCCTGTAATCCCAGCAATTAGGAGGCTGAGACAGGAGGATCATTGTGAGTTCGAGACCAACCTGGGCTACAAAGTGAGCTCAAGGCCAGCCTGAATAGCATAGTGAGACCCTGTCTCAAAAAGACAAGGACTGGGGACTTAGCTCAGTGGCCTAAGTGCCTGCCTGGCAAGCGTGAAGTTGTGAGTTCAATCCTCGGTGCTGCAAAAAAAAAAAAAAAAACATTGTTACAGTAAAAGACACACTGCCTTGACACAAGAGTGTCTTTATGAAGTGTGACCAAAAGTAAAGAGAATGCTGCTGACAAGTGTCTTCCAGTGGAAAGTTACATTCATAAAGCATCACTGTATGTCTTCATCCAAATGATCTGGCATGGTGGGATTTCTGGCTCTTCCCCAACATCAAAATGACCATGGAAGGTAAATACATCTTTAATTGACTGAAAAACATCAGGGCAGTCATGACAGCACAACTAAAGACACTCAAGACAGAGGACTTCCAGAATTGCTTCAAAAAGTGGCAAAATGATGGGGCAAGTATGTTTGAAATGAGAGGGATTATCTTGAGGGAGATTAGTGGCAATGTATCTTTGTACTGAAATAAACTTTTTCACATAATCAGTGTATTTTGTGATCATAACTTACATACTATGTCACTTAAAAAAGAGAACCTAAAGGTGGGAAATTTAATCTATGTTTTCAACCGCATCCCACAATGTGTAAAACATTAGCTTTATTATAGAATATCAATGTTAATTATCTATTCCAGGAATTGGCAATTATTTTTGATTCTGGAAATGGCCACAGAGCAAAGACTGTAGACTGCAAATCATTTAGTTGCTGCCACATCTCCATTTTTCTCTACCTTTGCATCTCCTTCTCTTTGTTATTCTTTTACTACTCCTTAAAAATGTAGAAAAAATAGATATAGATATATACATTAATTCAGCATTGGAGTAATGAAAGGGCAAGATATTTGGCCTTCAGCTCGCCTTTGCTATACACAATTATCCAAATTCAAAATCAGACAAAAACTGAATTGTTATAAGCACAGTGGAATCACAATGTTAAACTCTAAGTATGTTAGAGATGTTATTATTCCAATTATATCCAGCAAAGTATAGAATGTACATTTTATAATAAAAAAATAAAACCACAATTATGCACCAATTCAGATATGCAGGAAATTCATAGCTTTTTGTGCCTTCTGTGTAAGAGTCGTAGGACCTAATTGGATTTTTTAATTTATGGTATTTTCATTTTGAGTAAGATTATCAGGTGAGAATCCAGTTGATACATGTTATCAGGGGAATGAAGATGGCCAGTGGTCTCCCAGCATCTCTAGGATTTAGAAAAGTGACTTTCTCTTTACTAGTCCATGTATCATCAGTCTGTGCACACAGAGAGCATAATCATTAGTATTCACAAAGGTTGTTATCTATAGCATGTCAATAGATCTGCTGTCCAGAAAAAAAGAATTTTCTGATTTTCATGGTGTATATACTTCCAACATGGTCATTTCAAGCTACCAGTGGTTTATTATTAAGTTGGCAAAATTCTTAAGTATGCAATTATGAGCTATTTGAGCTGGAAGGATCCAGTTCCAGGACAATACTGGTTTTCTATCACACTTGAATTTCAAAGTGTTTTCTGCATCTTAGAATATTTTCTTTGAGATCAATTCCTTACTGTGTCAAATTGATGTATGTTTGATCAGTATTTTAAAGAAAACAGTATAGAAAACTTGGAGTATTTTAAGTTATGGAAAACATTGCACTCTAATTCAAAGCTTGTTAAATGGCAGTCCGTGTATCAAATCTGGCTCGTGGTCTATTTTTGAGTTTTACATTTTTATAGTGTTGCAATTCAAAGACGATGTCATTTTCTGAAAACAAGGTAAGAAAGGTAAACTTTTAAATATAATTAATAGTGATGGGCAAGCTAATTTTCTTAGTATCGTAACCTTTATATTTTGCATACATAGCCTGTAACATGTCTTGTGTCTTAAATACGTATGTGTTAATTACTTTCTCATTATTGACACAAAATACCCAACACTCAGAAGTTAAAGGAAGAGAGGTTTATTTTGGTTCACAATTTGTAGAAGTTTCAGTCCATAGTCAGCTGACTCCAAGGCACACTGGCCTGTCAGAGGGACATGACAGAGTAGAATCAGTTCATGACCTGGTAGGTAGGAAGCAGCGAAGGGTAAGGGAGAAGAGATACACTGCATACTGCTTTAGTCCATACCCAAAGTAACTCACCTCTTGCCAACATTGCACGCAGCTAAAAACCCATCAGTGGACTAATCCAGTATCATACACCCATGATCCAGTCACCTTCCAAAAACCTCGCTTACGAATACATGGGCTTTAGGAGGATGTCTAGATATAAACTGCTATATTACCTGATATAGTTTATTTTTTTAAATGCTAAAAACAGAAAAATGTAAACTGCACCAAAGTAATTAAGGTTAGATTATGTATTTTTGCCTAGAACGACTTTCCATTTTAATCCTTAAGAATACATGTTTAATATTTTTGCCAATATTTGGAATATAAAAAAATGAAACATTGGAACTCTCATTCATGATAGTTTCTGATAACATTAGCCACATCTTTACTGAACAACTCAATAAATTTGTTCCTGGATACTTCCCAAGAGAAATGAAAACACATGAACACAAACATATTTTTCTAAGAGTAATAGCACAGGTTAATTCAAAATATCTCAAAGTAGAAACAATTCAAACGTACATCAACATGGCAATGAATTTAAAAAAATTGTGATTTATTTATATAGTGGAGTATTATTGGGCAGTAATAAAGACTGAATTGCTGTTACTTGTAATAGCATAGATGAATTTCAAAGTTATGCTGAAAAAAGCATCACATTCAAAATACTGCAAAAGGTATAATTTCATTTTCTGAGAGTGACAAAATAGTAAATGTTTTAGGATTTGTAGATCATGCAGTCTTGGCTACAACCACTGCACTCTGCCATTGTGGCACCAAAGCAGTTACAGATGGTATATAATATTATTTGTGACATTGAAATTTTCATTTAATGAACCTTTCTATGTGTCACAAAATATTAGCCTTTTTTCTCTCAATCATTTAATCAAGTAAGTTATTTTTAGCTTTGGACTTTCTAAAAGGAAAGCCAGGATTTGCAATAACTTTATTCTAGAGGAACTGATCTACACTTACATAAATATTAGAAAGCAGATGACTATTTGCCTTAGGCCAGGGGTGGGGTAAGATGAATTGTAAAGGGACCCAAGGGTAACTCTGGGGTCTATATTATTTGCTCTCTTGATAGGAGGGATGATTACATAAAAATATATCTTTGTTAAAACTCACAAACCATATACTTAAAACACAAAATTTTATAATGCAAATTAAACCTCAAAAAGCAATAAAATGGATTTTTTAAAAAGATAAAGACTGGACCACAGTTTGATGCAGATATAAAAATTTCTCCCTAGTGTTCCAGAAAGCTTAGCTTGTAGTCTGTTTTGCACAATAGTAAGCCTAACTTAGCAGGTAACAGAAATGGTTCAGGTGAACATATTTCAGTCAGTTTTTATTTGGAGATATTTTGGGATGAGGCATCTTAAAGACAAAGACAAAATTTAACTGGTCACTGAGTTCTGAACTAGTCAGTTGAATTTATAAATTTAGGGTCCAATTATACCAGTAAGATATACCATATTGAGAAGCTTTAAAAATTCATGTGAGTCAAGGATTTACTGAGTGGCAAAAGTGCTTGCCTGGCAAGTGTGAGGTCAGGAGTTCGATTCCCAATACCAAAAAAGTCATTTGATTCAGAGTTTCTGATTTTATCATTATGTTATGTAATCATGAAAATGAACTTAGAAATTAAGGAATCCAAACTATGTTTTAAAAATTATATTCACATGAAAGATAAAGAAAAGTCACACAATACTATCAATTGTTTAGCCTAACATAAATTGAAATCCAATAAGTAGTACTTTACTAAGTGCTCTAATTAAATCCTCAAAACATCCTTCTAAAGTTGCTCCTATTCTTGGCTTTATTTTCACATGGTTACCCAGCATGCTTAAAGATACATAGATAGCAAATAGCCAAATCAGGATCAAAGAAAGAATCTCTAAACTCCAAAATTTTACCTTAAATTGGGTGTGGTAGTACTGGCCTGTAATCTCAGCACTCAGGAGGCTGAGAGAGGAGGATCACTTTGACTTCAAGGCCAGCCTGGACTGTCTCAAAAAGACAGAAAATTAAAATAAAATAAATTTACCTTGATAAGGTAGGAAAAAAGACTTCTTTTTCCAAAAGACTTGGTTAGAATAACAGTACGACTAGAAATTCTGACTTGGAGTGAGGATTTAGCGGTATGGGAATATCAGTATCTTAATCTAAGTCCTTAACTTTAGCGCTTGCTTCTTAGAAAGTGTGCCAAAAATGTGGAATGAAAAACTTAATTTAAGAATTGTTTCCAAAATATTTTGGCCGGAACTCCTTAGCTAATTCTTTTCTCAGAATTTAAAATTTCATTTCTAGTAAGGTGAGAGTTACATAACATACAATTACCTATCTTAAACTGTATAATTCAGTGATATTTAGTACATACCAATCTTGTGCAACCATAACCACTATCTAGTTCTTTTTCTCCAGTTTTTAAGTAGTATAATCTTGAGATTCCACAAACTACTTGCATGTCTTCAAACTCAGGACAAAAACATGTATCTAACTAGAAATGCTTTTGATTCTTAACTGCTGCCTTACCTTTGGCAGTGTGAAACCCCTTAAGACGTTTGAGGCTTATGAATTGGGGTACCACCAGCATACTCTCCTGGCTGTTGAATGAAGAACACATTCACGAGTCAAGACAATCATTTTCAAGATCAGGCATTTCCTGGTTATGCAAGTTGCCTTGTTGATATTAGTCCAGATGCTTTTACACTTCTTGAGTATGTCATTCCACTTTGATCACTCAGAGTATATGCTGACTTGCTGGGAAATGAGTAAGAGTGTTTCATTCAACCACAACATGTCCAGGGCTGAGCTACAACTCTTAACAGTTTTTTTTTTCCAGTCCTAAATAGATAGGAAACCATGTTTTGAAAATGGTTGCATACTTTCAGGTGGTTTGGAAGTTGAAAATTGTAGACACCTGGACTGTTACATTACTCATAGGCTTGCTTTATGGCATAATTGATGCCAGACAAAAGTCGCTTGGACAGGTTGGAGTGCTGACCCAGGTGAGAGTTTATTATGGCATTCTGATAAGCAAAGAGCCATCAGGCAAATCCTAACTGGGCTCTGAAAGTTCATGAGATTGTAATCAACAGCAGACACCTGTTTATACTTCCTTCACCCATGACAACTCATCACATTCCCACATATGTGCACACAAAGGATAAGGAAATGAAAATTGTCCGCATATCTTTTATCAGTTGTCTATATTTTCCCCTCCTTCCCTCCTTTTCCCTCCTTCCGACGCCCCCCTCCCCATAATGAGGATCAAACCCAGGGTCTTCTCACTGAACTACCCTTCATAATTTTTTATTTTAAGACAGGGTCTTGCTAAATTACCTAGGCTGGGCTTGAACTTGTGCGCCTTCAAGGATTACAGATAAGAGCCACCATGCTCATCTTCTCTGTCTCTTTATGGTCAGTATTTTCTAGGGCAAGATGTGTCTGTTTTCATGAACCTGTTTTATCAGTTTCATAAAACAGGATATTTGGGGGATACTTTTGAGGGAGAAAAAAAAAGAAAAACAAAAGAAAAGGTCTTTTATACAATCAAGTCAGTCTTCAGACCATGCACCTGTCCCTTTCAAGTTTATTTCAGGAGTGACTCAGAAAATGACTTTATTATATTGTGGCCTTCAATCTAACTCTCCCTTTATGAAGCAGCGGCAGTAGCTAGTGAGATTCTGAGTATTGCAAGCACTTTCAGTACAGTTAAAACACACATCGTGGAACAATGCCTACTTTTATGGCAGAGGAATATCTCTATGGTTAAATAATATCCCAAGAACATGCATTACTCTCCAAAATGTCCAGAAAAACATACTACATAATTACCATACATGAAAAGAGAGCATTCAAATGTGATGTCTGTTAAACTTCATCATTTTTTTTCTTTTCCTAGCATCACTCTGTTCAGGCTTTAAACATCTAATTCAAACAAACTACATAAATAGATGAGTGGTTCAATTTGATTTTTATAGTGTGATTCCGCAGCTGTATTCCATTTAAGACAGACTGCGCATTCTAATAACTCACTCTAATTAACTAGCCCTTCCTGATAATGGTTCCTCTTGGTGCAATTCACTAAGAACAGCTTTGAAGTTGGCTTAAGTTACTAGCAGGACCAAGATAACACATTTTGATGCTACTTAGAAGTTTTTAATCCCCAGATAGTCATCTTTCCATGATGCATTTGGTTATTGTTCCCTTTTGACATTTTCCTGGAAAACTTTTAACCTTAGATGTTTTCCTTGTTTGCCTACTGTTTTAATCTACTATCCAGAGAGCACTGTTTTATGAAATGGCCGAGAACTGAGCATAGTAAACGAGCTACACACAGAGAAGAGAATTTCAAGCTGCTGTGGAAGGAACATTTCTTCTATTTCACCATTTTGAACTATCTCCATGATTTTCCTCAGTTTGCAAAATAGTCAAGAAGTGTACATGCTACCTGGGGAAAAGATTAATTTTACTGTTTGCTGCTTCAACAATATGTTTTAAAGAGAGGTGATTCAAAGAAATGCTTTCTAATAAGGAAATAGTGAAACTCTGAAAGTCAAAATAGTTTTAAGATGGTGCAGTGTTCTAACTGGACTTGATTTTAAGAATCCTGATAGAATGGCAGTTTTGTTTCTCAAGTGTTTGATTATTATTTCATAGTGAACTTTTCAGTAATGCCACCCACTAGGAAACTTCTTAAAATCCTAGATTCTAACCATGGAAACCACAGGCTCTAACAATATTTAATTGTTATTCCTTTGTGTTGTAGTTTTATACCAGTGAGGAGGGGGAAGAGTGGTAACTGTTATCATCAAGTGTAGCATTTCATAACATCTTTCATAACATCTGATGAAGAAGAAATAATCTTCTTCATCAGCGTATAGAGACACTTTGATGTAGCAACATATTGATTCCTGGAAGTCACTCATCACTGGAGAGACAGTTAGTGTCTTTCCTCAGATATGTGTTTCTTTCTATTTCTATCATTCTTCAAATACCTACCTTTTGTCACCAGTTTTTAGTCATCATTCTACAGGTTTAAGTAGCTATCATAGATATCTCCATAGGGAACATGATCATATAATGTCTGAAAACTTACATATTTGAACATAGTGGTGTGACTCATGAATTGTAGCTGTACCCAGAGGTTCATGTGCTTGAATTCGGTACATGCCACATAGGAAAGAATTCATCCACTAAATGAAGGGGCAGAAA
>RJWT010012360.1:0-10218 GCA_004365215.1 Cuniculus paca
TTGCGAAAGTCTGAATATAGAAGACATCGCTGCCTCATTTCAGTCTCTGATATCTAAGGAGGACAAGTGGCAGACACAGAGGGAGGTGTTGGGACCACGATTTCAGAGGCTAATTTTGCCTACTTCCCTAAGGGATAAATGAAGGCTTGGGATCATCAGTATCTCCTTTTTGAGATTTCCCATTAACTCTTTAGGGATAGGGATCCTCTCCCATCCACTAAGACTAAACTAAAACCACTAGGATTAAAAAACACTCCAGGGCAAGACCCTTTATAAGATCATCTCTGCCCTCTGGAGTCAACCAAAGGTTATGCTAAATCATCCCCCACCTTGAATTTTCAGCTAGCCACTCCTATGATTGCACAGAACCAATAGTGGCCAATTCAGAGTGTGTCTTGGTCTCTGCCCATCCTGAGGCTTTGGCCTCCTGGCCTTCCAGCCCCTCTTCAAATATTACTAAATTTGTCTGTTTCTTATTTCATCCTTTTGCCGCACCCCTCATCAGACAGCTGGGGATCCTCGCCAGGTCCCCATAGGGGGAGAGTAAAGGAGAGGAGTGCCTCACAATGAATTTATTTACTGGAAATGTGTACAATAAAAACAAAGCAAAAAGGTGAGGCTGGAAATGTGACTGAAAAAAGGCCTTTGTGGTGCCACTAAGGCCTTTGCTCTGAGCTACATCACCAGCTCCCCATCCTCCCTCTTTCACTTTTCATTTTGAGACAGGTTCTTGTTTAATCACTAAGTCACCCAGGTTGGGCACTAACCTGCAATCTTTGTGCCTCAGCCTCCCAGGGGGCTTGAATTCCAAGAGTGCGCTATCATACCAAGGTTAGAAAAGGCCTTTTCGGTCACACTAAAACCTTTAAAGGCCACAAGAAAATATTCCAATATTTTAAGCTACAGAGTAACATCCCACCATGGGATCGCTTTCCTAGAATAATGTTCAACGCCATGTGGCAAATAGGCTGAAAGGGAGTCAGCAGGACCAGAGGGCAGACTGCAGCAGCAGAAACTGAGGTGAGAGCAACCTGACTCAAACAGTGGTGACAGGAATGAGCAAAGTAAGGCGATGTAACAAACATTAGGAAATAGAATGAACAGCACTGAGTGGCTGACTAGAAGTGCAGAGGGTAAGGAAGATCAAAGATTAAGAGATGTTTCACTTTCTGGCGTGGTTGGCTGGATGATGAGGAAAGGGAAAAGCATAAAAGATTAATTCACTTGTAGACACAGTGGCCAAATCTAAAAATAAACAAGGGCTGGGAGTGTGACACTGGCCTAGCATATGTGTAGTCCTGGATTTGATGATCCCTAGCACTGGAGAGAGAGAAAGGGGGCGAGGAGGAAGATTATACAAGAATTCATAAAACAGGAGCGGTGGTACACACCGGCAATCCCAGGGGAAACACTGATGGAAGAAGCAGGGTCATATGCTTAAGTACCACCCAGTCAGCTTAGTGAGACCTTGTTTCAAAGAATAAAAGGGACTAGAGATATACCTCTGGTAGAGTGCTGCTGGGTTCACACCCCAGTACCGCAAAAATAACAACAGTAACAATAACAAAATCAGTATCTTAACTAAGCAAAATATTCATAAAGACATTATGACATCATAAAAAATATACAGCACAGACATCAATAATTTTAAAAATATATTCTGCCTGGCAAGTGGCGAGGTCATGAGTTCAATTCCTGATACCAAAAAAAAAAAAATTAGTAATATTTTATGCCATGGAAATCACCAAACATTCAGAAAAAAGGGACAGCTTAACCATTTATAGTGGAGATAATGAAAAGTTAAATGTTCAACGTCTTATTTTGCATCCTATATTCAAATTACAGTCTGCAAATGAGACATAATACATAGCCCCAAATTATTTAAGGATAATTTTTAATGATATGTAACAATGGTTTATGACAATGTCAAATTTAAAAAAAAATAAAATTAGGATATAAAATTGCACATATAGAATAATTTTGGCTCTGAAAAACAAGGAGTCAACAGTGTTTGTAATGGATAGTGATTTTTTAAGTGATAAAGAGTATTGCTTACTACAGTGTTCTGTGTTTTCTAAATGTTTTCTAATATGCTTAAGACTTTAAAAGAAAAATGTCTAAGAGAAAAACTGCAAAACTAAAGTGGAAAAGATCAGGTAGCTCTACAGAGTACTTGCCCTTCCTGAGCCACTTTCTTACTTTATGTGTAACTTTTAAAAGCGCATCAGGGGAGCTGAGAGCATAGCTCAGTGGTAACACACTTGCCTCGCACATCAACAGCCCTGGGTCCCATACCCAGCACTGCAAGAGGGAAAAACAAAAAAAATTTAAAAATAAAAATAAAGGGGAAATTCAAAGCAGGAATAAAGACATTTGTTTGTTCTAAAATACTGGTAGTTTTGAGGATCCAGGGCATGGTGGCACATGCTCGTAATCTCAGCATCTGCGGAGGCTAAAGCAGGAGGATCGCTACCAGTTTAAAGCCTGCCTGAGAAACAAAGTGAGTTTCAGGCCAGCCTGAACTGCATAGTGAAACTTTGTCTCAAAAAGACTAAATAAAATAAAATAAAATAAAATACTGGTAATTTTATGGTGTTACAGACTGAACATTTCTAATCTGAAAATCTAATACCCAGAATCTGAAACTTATAGGGCAATTTTCAGATTAGAGATAGTCTATCAGTAAAATCTAAGGAAACATTCTGAAACATTTCTGATCCCATGCATTTCAGATATTTCACCTGCATATCCATACTCATCTCTTTTATTTAAAATACATAAATTCAAAAGAAATAAAAAATCCATTTTCATGAATTCAAAATGGACAAATTTTTTTTTTGGCAGCACCGGGGATTGAACTCACCACCTCACGCTTGCCAGGCAGGCGCTTAGGCCACTGAGCTAGATATCCGGCCCTTAAAATGGACAAATTTTTAAAATACTTTATTGATCTGAAATTAACACTTTTAGGTAGGACTTCTGACTTAAGCACTGGGTTTAAGAAAAAATTTAAGAACAATCTGAGATAGGAAAAAAGGGTATGGGCTGGACAAAAATGCCAGTGGGAAATGTGATAGATAAGAAGGGCAAATATCGACCAATAAGAACAGTGATTGTCAATCTCAAGATTGTGAAGTTCAAATTATTAAGAGGAAAAAACAAAAACAAAAGACATGTGAAGATGTTCAAGAGAATTCCAAGAGAGACAAAGTGAAAAATTCTGAAGACCAATGTGAACATGAATTAATACATGTTCAACTTTAGGTGGCCAAGATGTCACCCTAAAAGATAATAATTATTGTACCGAAAGTTCATTCAGTGAGGTAACTTCTGTCATATGGAGGCATAGAGACGGCTTCATGGTACCTACCTCTGATTTCAACCTTACAAGTCACAAACAATCTCCTTTAACCCTCACTTCCACCCCTCAATAGCTAATCTCCAGATTCCCAAACCATACGTCCCAGTGGGAACAGGCCAGTTTCATCAGCTACATTTTTGGCACAGTCTTTTAAAATCTATTTATTCTTTCACTGTTATACTAGAAAACTATTATGAAGTCATATTTACCTATAAAATGCACTTATTTCATCATATTTGACTTTACTTTATCTCATGATCCCTTAGGAAGGCCCTATACTTTACTATTCCATAATTAGATCTTATGGTACAAAAGAAATGAAATGAATTAAGACCGTCTCTTAATAATGGTCTGATTCAGAATTTGTCAACTCTATAGTGGTGTGATTCATATTCAAGACTGCACCTCAAGTTCTGAGTTCTGCTGCTTTCCACGGGTAATACAGAAGAGGGACTCTCCTGTGATGGCGGCCAGTGGGAGCAAGCTTCAGTTCAAAGTCCGTCACACAATCACAAGGATAAACACGCGACACTCTTAAAGTGTACAGTATTTTGCTGTTAAAACGATGTTCAATAAGTTAGATTTTTGAATTCATTTTTGAATTACAATGCTTTCCATAGTGGGTTTAACTGAGATGGGTGTAACTTCACCCTAACTCGAGAACCATATATAATCTGTCTCTTTTATCTATCACTATAATATTTAGTGTAGTCATTATAGATATTGTTAAAGACATAGTATATTTATAAAAATTGCAATTATCCATATATATATATATATATATATATATCTTTTTTTTTTCTTTTTTTGACACAGGGTCTCGCTATGTATTGCAGGTTGGCCTTCAACTTATGTGGCCAACTCAAGGCCAACCTCAAACTCATGATGATCCTCCTGCCTCAGCCTCCCAGGTGCTGAGACTACAGGTGTGCACCACCACACCTGGCTTGCAACTGTCCTCTATTAACATCCTCCTTTACACCTTGATATGCCACCGTACACTCTGTATCAACTACATGGACTTATTATACACACTAGACATATTTTTTTTTTGAGACAGGGTCTTGCTGTGTAATTCAAGCTGGCCTTGAACTCCCTATGTAGCCCAGGCTGACCTTTAAATCATAGTGATTCAGTCTCCCAAATGTTGGTATTGCAGGCGTGTACCACACCCAGCTACAGACTACATTAAAATAATAAATTATTCCTTAAAAATTATATCTTTTGAGCTGGGCGTGGTGATGCACTCCTGTAATCCCAGCACTCGGGAGGCTGAGGCAGGATGATCACTGCAAGCTCGAGACCGGCCTGGGTTACAAAGTGAGCTCAAGGCCAGCCTGAACTGCATAGTGAAACCCTGTCTCAAAAAAAGACAAGGGCTGGGGATCTAGCTCAGTGCCCTAAGTGCCTGCCTGGCAAGCGTGAGGTCGCGAGTTTGATCCCTGGTGCCGTAAAAAAAAAAAAAAAAAAATTACATCTTTTAATGTATCAGATAAAAAGTAATTTAAATTTTTCAAAAAGTGGGACCCAGCCAGGGATATAGCCCAGTAGCAAAAGTCCCTGCCAGGCAAGTGCAAGGTCCAGAGTTTGATTCCCGATACCAAAAAAACAATACACAAAACACAAAACAAAACAAAACAACAGGATCAATTGGTCATCATGTGACTCCTGATACAAAACACTGGGAAGTTCTCTTTTCATGTGTAGTTTTCTTAACTATTGAAATGTTGGGTGTTTTTTCTAATTTAAGGGTTTTTTTTCCTACTTAAGTACAACAGGGCAAATTCTATATGAGCCTTTTTCTGCAAGACAAATGGCATGGAATCATTAAAAAGGATGAAAAGACACACACGCAAATATACAAAAGCAGAAAACTAAATTACAGAAAACTAAATCTTAACAACTATAAGCAATATGTTTCTTGTGTCTGGGATTTTAAAAATAAAAGATATCATAAAAAAATTTTTTTTGTGTTTTGGCATTTGTAAAATAATTTTTTTTTTTGCCCAAATCCATTTTACTTCAAGGAGAAAAAGAAGAGGAAAAAAAAAACTAAAACAAAATTTCAAAACACGTCAATCAGGGGACAACAATGGTACACACACTGCGCACAGTCATCCCCAAATCATTCACCCAGAGGACAAGACATCTGCATTCAATTGTCTGAAAAATGCCAGCACAAATCTTTCTCTTTAGTGAACTCAGAGAAATCAGTAGTGTAACTATCTTAACTATTATTTTTATATACATACACATATACATATGTTTTTTCTTTCAGCTTCTCACACCAATGAGACAATACAATGTTTACACGTGTGTCTGATTTATTTCACTTATGAGTATGGTTTCAGTTTGCATCTATTTACCTATAAAAGTCTCAAGTTTATCCTTCTTTATGGCTGAGTAGTACGCCATGGTATAAAAGTACCACATCCATTCCTCAGTTGATAGGCATTTAGGCTGTTTCCAAGATCTGGCTATTACAAACTGTGCTGCTATAAACAGGGATACACATGTATCACTGTGGTATGATGTTTTTAATTCTTTTGGGAAAATATCCAGAAAGGGAATAGCTGAGTCAAATGGGACCTGTAGTCCTAGTTTTTTGAGGAATCTCCACACTGATTTCCACAGAGGTTGCACCAGTCTACACTCCCACCAACACTGAAGAAGAATTCCTTTTTCCCTATAGCCCCTCAAGCATTTGTTATTGCTTAATTTCTTGAATAACGGTCATTCTTTCTGGGGTGAGGTTGAATCTCAGCATTGTTTTAATTTGCATCTCTCAAATGACCAGTGATGTTGAACATTTTTTCACATATTTATTTGCTGTTTGTATTTCTTCATCTGAGAAATGTGTATTCATCTCAGATGCCCATTTTTGGATTGGGTCTTTATCATGAAAATTGGGAAATTTTAAATGTCAAGTAAATATCAGATAATGCCAAATTCAGATCTTAAATGTTCCTTAACATGTTCATGATGCATGCATACATGCATGACTGTTCCATGCCATCCAATGGGACAGTCATGCATGAACCACCAGTGGTTCAAGTCAGCAAAAAGGCATTAAAGGCCCATATGCTAAAGGCTGTCTCCAGCCCATGGCACTACAGGAACATTTAACACATATGTCCTAGCGGAAGGAACTCAGGCCACTGGGGACATGACCTTGAAGGGGATACTGGGAACTGAAAATTAGAATAGAGTGGTAACTTGATTGGCTTTGGGATCTGCCTGAAGGATTGGCAGAGCACGCTTCTATCTGTATGTGTCTGCTTTTGTCATGGAAGCATGATTTTGGTTATATAGCCTGGCCCCTTCCTGTGTCCTGCTAATGGTTCAACTGAATACTCAACTATATAATATTCCAAAAACAACAGGCACTGAGTAAAAACTGTACTTCCAATTTAGAATTACGATCTTTTCTAGGGCTATCAATGTGCAGTACATGCTTCTCTTATGAAGCTGAGTAAGGACATCAAGTCATAGCTCCTAGTTAGCCAGGCCAACACTCTAACATTGCTAAACTACAATATTTTAGATTCAATGATTTTGAACTTACGCTATATTCTTCAGTGTGTTTCTTGAGGTGTGATCCCCACTGTATTAATCCTTTATCTAAATTTTCATCAAACTCTCAAATTCTGAATCCATGATTTCCCAAATCAATGTGTTTATGAATCAAAACTATCATGAAGGATATATTGGCTTTATTAATTTATACTATACTCCTACCAGTGAACCATAGGTTTACATGGATTGCTGACAAGGAGAAAGAACCTGCTGCACTGTATCTGGGCATTATAATGACATTATAACCCTGTTTATTAAATACCATACCATCTTATAAGGAAATAAACCTCACTGAATAATATTATAAACCAAATGCTTTGGATTCTTCAAAAATATCAAGATTAGTTGGGTGTGGTTGGGCCTACTGGTGATCCCAGCTACACAGAAAACAGATGGAATACTGAACCTATGTAATGGGCAAATGAATATTCAATGCACTATTCTTGCAATTTTTCTGTAGTTGTGAAAATTCTCAATTTAAAAATTAGGGAAAATAAGTCAGTTGTGGTAGCACATGCCTGTAATCCCGGCACGTGGGAGGCTGAGACAGGAGGATCGTTGAGAGTCTGAGACCAGCCTGGGCTACAAAGTGAGCTCAAGGCCAGTCTGAACAACATAGTGAGACCCTGCCTCAAAAACAAAGACAGAACCCCTCCTCAAAAAAAAGGAAAATAAAAAAGCATGACAAAAAATGAAGCTACAAGAAAAATAACTGAACTCAGAGGGTAAAATACATCTTTAGAAATAAACATTGGATTTTTTTCAGAGCAATACAGAGGTAAGTACATACATAAGATGAGTAAGACAAAGATACTTACTTGTAGGTATGGGATAATTGGAGATTTTTATGGAAAGACAAAAATGCCCTACAGAAAATACTTTAACTACAAACCTGCTTTATTGGGATCCTGATGCCCTTGGCATGGCTAAAGGAAATACAAGATTTGAAGTACTCATATCTGGCATCATCATGTTTTTTGTGCTTTTTCTTTCTTTAATCAAGCAGGGCAAGGTTTACTATATTTGTAAAGCAAAAAGAAACCCAGGCTTCAATGTTCTGAAAATATGAATCAACAAAAACATGCAGTGACACTAGTTTGCTAATTGAGTCATTTTAGATTAATTTGCAGTGAGACTTAAGAATTACTTCACTGAGCCAGGCCTGGTGGCGCACACCTGTAATCCCAGCACTCTGGAGGCTGAGGCAGGAGGATCGTTGTAAGTTTGAGACCAGCGTAGGCTATAAAGTAAGCTCAAGGCCAGCCTGAAGTACATAGTGAGACCCTGTCTCAAAAAGACAAAAGAAAAGAAAGAAAAGAATTACTTTACTGGCATGCTACAGATCAATGTAAAATTTGACAGATACTCAAAATCTGTATCATTGTGGAGTGAAGAGATACTGGTCAGTCTGCTCAGTCAGTCTGCTCCTGAATAGAACACTTTTATCCAATGAAATATATGAATCCCACCACTACCACCAAAAAAAAAGGAACAATCCCCCAAAACAGTTCAGTGAGATCAAAGTTTACTCTTTAAAAAAACAAACAAAAACTCCTAAAGCTTAAAACTATGTTGCTTTGTGGTAAATTCTAGTAACATGACGAAAAAGAAATGAGAAGACATTTAAGCAAGATGCAGCACTAGACATCCAGCTCACCAAAGGCAAGCCCAAGGAGGAATCAGGTGAAACAATGGAGAGTTGCCCACCTAGACCCTCTGAAGTGGTAACAGTTGAAGTAACAGAAACATCAGAACTGAACCAAACTTTGAACAAAGGGACTTAGTAGATGTCGACAGAGTGTTCTACCCCTCAACATCACATTACACATTATTTTCAGCAACACACAGATGTTCTCCAAAATAGACCACATACTACCTCACAGAGCATGCTTAAGTAAATTTAAAGGAATTGAAATTATTCCATGCATATTATCAAACAAAAGAGCAATGAAATTGGAAGTCAATGGCTAAAGAAACCACAAGAACTACATAAACACATAGAAATTAGAAAATTAACCCTCCTGAAGAACCAATGGGTCAAAAATGAAATTAAAGAAGCAATCTGGCTGGGTGTGGAGATGCACGCTTATAATCCCAGCACTCGGGAGGCTGAGGCAGGAAGATCGTCATGAGTTTGAGGCCAGTCTGGGCTACCAAGTGAATTCAAGGACAGCCTGAACTGCACGGAGAGACCCTTTCTCAAAAAGACGAAAAATAAAAAAAAGATGAAGAAGAGGAGGAGGAGGAGAAGGAGGAGGAGGAAATCTGACAGTATCTACAATTAAACAACAATGCCAGTGCAACATACCAGAATTTATGAGACCCAGTGAAAGCAGTGGATGGAGGGAAATTTACAGCAGTGAGTTCCTGTATCAGAAAAACTGAGCAAGCTCAAATAAACAACCAAACATTGACCCTCAAGCTTCTAGGAAAAAGAACAAGTCAAGCTGGAAGCTCATATGAGGGGGAAATGATAAAAGATCACAGCAGAAATTAATGCAATAGAGACTAAGAAAACAATACAAAAAACCAATTAATTGAACAGTTGGTACCTTGAAAGATTAAGTAAAACTGACAAACCCTTATCAAAAAAAGGACAAAAATGCATGGAATTAGGAATGAATAGTGTGAAATTACAACAGATCCTGCAGAAATTCAGATCATCAATACCTACTTCAAGAACCTGTATTCTAGTAAGATGGAAAACACAGAAGAAATGGACAGATTCCTAGATTAACAAAGCTAAGGCAAGAAGACATAAAAATTCTAAATAATCCACTATCAGTCAATGAAATTGAAAACTTAACAAAGAAAAGCCCAGGCCCAACAGATGCTCTACTGAATTTTACAAGAATCAGAGAAGACCTAATACCACTATTTCTCAAACTTTTTAATGAAATTCAGAGGGAAGCAATACTCCCAAGTACATTCCTGAAAGCATGTGTTACCCTGATACCAAAACAAAAGAAGGATCCAACCAAAAAGGAGAACTACAAGCCAATTCCCCTAATGATCGTAGAAGCAAAATTCCTCAATAAAATACTGGAAAGGAAATAAAAGACCTTTACATTAAAAAATACAGAAAAACAAGATCAAACAGGATATCACAAAATGGCAACCTAACCCTTGTTCTTGGGTAGGACGAATCAATATAGTGAAAATGGCTATACTTCCAAAATTGTTACAGATTTAATGCACAAACTGGGGAAAAATTTTTGCCAGCTGTTCCTCAAAGGGCTAATATCTAGAATAAAAGAACTCAAAAAGGGGCTGGTGATATA
>RJWT010012360.1:10318-22604 GCA_004365215.1 Cuniculus paca
ACAAGGTCATGAGTTCGATCCCTGGTACCAAAAAATAAAATAAAACAAAACAAAACAAAACAAAGAAATAAAAAAAATTTTTTTCAGACACCCCCCCCCCATTTAAAGAACCAATCCAAAACAGTTTTATATATATATAAAACTGTTCAACATCACTGGTCATTCGAGCAACATAATTTAAAACAATGTTGAGATTCCATCTCACTCCAGAAAGAATGGCTATCAAGAAACCAAGCTGGATCCCCGGTACAAAAAAAGAAAAAAAAAGAGGGAGGGGAGAGGGGAGAGGGGAGAGGGAAAACAACCAATAGCAAAGCAAATGCTATCGGGGCTATGGAGAAATGGGATCCCTTCTCCACTGTTAGTGGGACTGTAGACTGGTGCAACCACTGTGAAAATCTGTGTGGAAATTCCTCAAAAAACTAAAAATAGAAGTTCCATTTGACCCAGATATTCCCCTTTTGGTATCTTCCCAAAAGAATTAAAAGCATCATACTACAGCAATATATGCACATCCACGTTTATAGTGGTGCAGTTTGTAATACCTAATCTTGGAAACAGCCCAAATGTTCATCAACTGTTGAATGGTGTGGCTTTTTTTTTTTTTTGTACCGGGGATCAAACTATGACCTCACACTTGCCGGGCAAGCACTTGCGCCTCTGAGCTAAACCCCCAGTCCTAAGGTGTGGCTTTTTTATACAATGGAGTATTACAGAGCCATAAAAAGGATAATCTTGGGACATTTCTAGGTAAATGGATGAACCTTGAGACCACACTTAAATGAAATAAATCGGAAACATAAGCTCAAATATCACATGGTTTCTCTGGTGGAAGAAATGATACTATAAGTACCAAAATGTATAGTAACAGAGACTGAGAAATGAAAAGAAAATGTCTGAATGAGAAGGGAAACAAGGAAAGGGAGAGGGGAAGAAAAAGAAAAAAAAGAATGGAAGGAAAAAATGGAAACAAAGCTTTTGTAAATATGGAGGGGAAGAGGGGATGAAAGGGAGTGGGGATGGGGAAAAAAGTACCACCAAGGTATGTCAATGTACAGAGGTACAAACTCCCTAAGATGACTATTATCATTATATATTTCTAAAATGTACCAATAAAAACAAAGGAAAAAATTACTAGTTCAAAAATCAAAGTGTCACCAATGTTTAGAACAGAACCTAAACTCAGAACTGGTCTTATTGTAACCTCTAATTCACTCAGTATATATTGCTAAATGACAAATTACCTATCACTGCTTGTTTAAAAAAAAAGACTTTAAATATTTTACGTGATAAAACTCATAACTTTTTATAAACAGACAAAGTCAACCCATGATGAAGAAGAAACTACACCTACTATCAAGGAGACAAAACCTATTTCAGGGTTCTTATTGTACCCTTGCTGAAACTATCAACTTTATTTTAATTAACACTCCAATTTCAAAATAATACTAAAACACAACTTGAGCCTGTAAATAAAAATTTTTAAGTCATAAGTACTTTTTAGAATACTACTTGGAAAAAGCTATTCTTTTCCTTAAATTTCAAACTTTCAGTAGCTACAAACAAGCTACATTCAATTATGGGCAAATTTCTGCAGACACTATTATAATGGCAAGCACATGATCTAAATATACCATGATACATAAACTAAGAAAATTTCTAATTTATCCCCAAGCACTAACATAAAGCAAAAGGTGAAGCATGGAGGTAAGTCATTTACAGTGCTGCCTCTCAGAAGACACCTGCCAAAGACAGCACAGCCGGCATTCCCTATCTGTAAGTTCTGCATCCACAGATTCACCAAGCACAAGTCCAAAATACTCAAGAAAAAAAAATGCATTTACATTGAACATGTACAGACTTTTTCTTGTCATTATTCCCTAAAGAATACAGCGTAACAAACACATACATAGCACCTACACTGTATTGCGTATTACAAGAAATCTGGAGATAAAATATACAGAAGGGTAGACATTGGTTAGATGTAAATAGTACATACAGTGTCATTTCATATAAGGGACTGAACGTCTCTGCACTTTTTACGATGGAAGAGGAGACCTGGAGTCAATTTTCCAAGGATAATGACAATCATACATACATCCTTAAAAGACTGATTTAACAGCTCTCTGGATCTATAAAGACTGGGTCTATAGACTTCACATCTTTGAGCCATTCTTCAGGAAAGCTTAAGAGACTGGGTCACTTTGGATTCTATGCTTGCTGACTGTTTTTATTCTCATTAAAATCAGGAGGAAGGGCAGGGGATATAGCTCAGCGGCACAGTGCCTGCCTGGCAAGCACAAGGTCCTGGGATCGATTCCCAGTACCAGAAAAAAGTAACATAAAATAAAATAAAATCAGGAGGAGCCAGGCTCAGGGACATACATCTGTAATACCAGCACTTGAGAGGCTGAGGCAGGAGGATCACTATCTGAAACCAGCCTGAACTACATAGTTCAAGGCCAGCTTGACTACATAGTGAGATCCTGTCTCAAAAAGCCAAACAAAATAAAATAAATACATCAAGAGAAATAAAATGTAGAACTCTGATTATCTGGGATGCTTAACTTTGCCAATAATATGTCAGTTTGACTCAGGTGCTTAGAACAAAGTAATTCACATATGCCCTGCCTTCTTTCAAATCTTTGAAAATTATTTTACTAATCCACTTGTGAAAGAACTGTGTATTTTCTACTTTGTCAGAGATGTATTCCCATAACTGTAGGAATAACAAAACAAAAAGCAAACTGAAAAATCACAAGGAAAATTAAATCTGGATCATGTTTAACTGAATTAATAAATGTACAAGTCATAGCCTCTACAAGAAATGCCTATATAAACAATCTCTGAATATATGATCAAGATTTAGCAAAACTGAAGTATTCTAAAGATATCAGAATGTCCTTTTAAATCAACTATCTTAAATGGTCTAAATTGATATAAACCAAATGCTAGCTCCACACACGAAAACATAAAACTACTTCTACACATAGATGCTTGAAAAGCAAATTCAACAGTGTTATGGTCACTGAAATGTGTATCAATGAAATGGTATACAATAGATGACTATGGACTGCAGAACTTATTCTGTAGTTACTTGTGCTATTTTATTTTATTTTATTTTATTTTTTAAAGCAGGCTCTCACTATGCAGTTCAGGCTGGCCTTGAACTCACAGCAGTTCACCTGCCTCAGACTCCCGACTGCTAAGATCACAGAGGTGTGTGCCACGAGAATGGGCTTTACTTGTGCTGTTTTCAAACAGAACTGCTCTTTTGGGAAGTATGGGCTCTTGGGAATCCCGCAAGCAAACTGTACAGTCACATCAAAGAAAATTTTCTAAACTTCAGAATAAAAAGACCCCTCAGGTTAATAACTCCCCTGAATCACACAATTTAATTTACCTTCATTGCCTGCTCCTCAAATGGACCAAAATATAATTTCATAGAAAAAAATAAGGACTGGGGAAACAGTTAAGTGATAGAGTCCTGGACTTTCGTGTTCAAAGCCCTGATTAGATCCATGATACAGAGGAAAAAAAAGTAATTATGATTAACCTGGTTTGTACAAACAGGTTCACTTCTCTGCTGCTCAAAACTATAAATCTGCTCTAAGTATTTGACAAATCATAAATAATTGACTATTCGTTTTGTGAAATAATCTTCAGTCATATACTGGTCCTACAGAGCTTCAAACAATTGCCTCTGAATGAATCCATCCATTGAAACATTTTAAAAGTTCTATAATGTCCACAGTAATAGTTTTAAAGCATTTTAATAATACAATGAATTAAAACCACACACACACAGGGACAAAATATCAAATGGTAGTTGTTTTTCCCTATCTTAAAAAACGTTCAGCCAGGCCAGTGGCAAACACCTGTAATCAAATGTCTGAGGCAGGAGGACTGCTGCAAGTTTGAAGCCAGCCTGGGCTACACAGTGAGTTTAAGGCCAGCCTGAATTATAGGGCAAGCCTGTCTCAAAACATCAATCAACCAAAAAATTTACAACAGTAGTCTCACCTATTGTGAAGGGCAGAAAAGCAACTGCCACTTTAAAATCATACCTGTGATAATGGTTCTACTTTTTTCATCTTAAAGCTAGATTACAATACACTGTACAGCAAAAAAGTTTTGACATTTATTAAAAATGTATCTCCTGATTATGTATAGGTATATATAAAATTATAATAGAAATTCATTTAGAATATTCTAGTACAAAATAAGTGTTATCACTTTGAATTTACATATTAGGTAGGCCCTGTGGGATTCAAAGGTGTAAAGCAAAGCCCTTATTCTAACAGTTCACTGCTTAGAATGGAAAGTGAAATATTAAAATACAGTAAGATGAGAAATGAGAATAGTCTAATGTCCACAGCTCTCAAGAACAGTTTTAATTCACAGTATTTTACAAATTTATTTCATTTCTTCTTAAAATATATTTGTCCAAAAAAAAAAAATCAGGTTAATTCTCTTTAACCTGACTACAAATTCACTGTAACTTTATAATAGATAAAAGAATAAAGATTTTTTTAAAAAGTTTTTAAAATTTACAAGATTTGGAAAGAATATGCTACGGAACAAATAAGAATTACAAGAAGGTAATAAAGCTACATGGACAAGGAAGGTGTGCTTCTTGACCATGGTTCCATTAATCTTTTGCAAAAGACACTGACTTTAAATATCACTTGACTTTTAAAAACCACTGTTTTGAAGATTTTACGGATAATTTTAAAATTTCGTATTGTCTATGGCGACAAAGGCAACAGTATTTTTCTCTTACCAACTTGGTCAAAAAGTAGAACTATTCTCAACTTACTTGATCAAAGTAGTATTTTCATCAACCAAGTACAGTAAAAAGAATCTGAGAAATTATGAACTTTTTCAGCAAATGTCAATGCTATGATAACTAATAAATCTGACGACTAAGTAAAAATACACTATGAAATCGTTCCATATGTCCCAAGCTTTTTAAATATTGGCATCCTCAGTCTAGGCCATGTTCTGAAATATCATAAGAAAGTTGTCATTTATTTCAGCTGAATTCAGCTTTCCCTCAGTGGCGGTTTACTTGCAAATTTAATACTGTGCTAGCAGTTGATCAGGGCTCCATTAAAATACAGAGCGAAATGGCATGAAAGAAACCACATCTACGCATTTCTCGGGAAACATACCTATGGCATTCTATCTCCGAACATCATATGAAAAGAGAAAACAAGGATCAGCAAGGGTAGAAATGGGAAATCTCAGCACAACAAAGTATAGGTGAGTTCTTTTTTTTCGATTAAGCGTGTGTCCCCTGCTGGTCAGTTTATTGGGAATAACAAGTATTTCTAAAAAGCAAGATTTTCCTGTCTTCAACCTGTCTCCCTTCCAAAGGCTCTTCCCCTAAGCCTTAGGCCGAGATTAACTCTACGTAGTATTTGCAGAGGCACTCAAGGCAGGACTTCCCCGGGAAGCCGCCGACCGACACGCAGGCCGCGGCTCCTGCCGCCGGGCTCCGACTGGGGAGCCGGGCAGCCCCGCCGTGCACTCGGCGGCCAGAGCGGGCCGGCGCGAGCCGCCCGGTCAGCAGCATACGGCAGCGGCGCTGCGGCCGGACCGGGCGGGGACGCGCGGCTCGGGTGCCGGCCCGCGACCGCACCGGCGACCGAGCCCCGGGCCGCGGCGCACGTGGGTTCGAGACGGCGGGGCGGCGGGAGCGGGGCGGCGGGGACCGCGGGGCGGCCTCGCCGAGGACAGGCCCGGAGGCCGCAGGCCGGCGCGAGGAGCGTAACCCTCGCAGCGGCGGCGCTGGAGTCCCCGGCGAGACGGCGGCGCCGCGGAGCGGGCAGGAGCGGCGCGGGCGGAAGCGGAGGGGCAGAAAGAGACGGGACGGGGATCCCGGGGACGCTCGCCAGTGCCGAGCCTGGCTCACCGTGCCTCCGTCCTTAATGATGATCTTCTTGGCCAGCATGATACTGCGGTTCGCGGCCCGTTTCTTCTTCTTCCCCTGGGTCATTTTACCATCCTCGACTCCTGGCGCTGCTGCAGCCACTCCCGGGGCGGCCGGCCCCAGCGGCGAGTGCCGTCCCGCACTACTGCCGGGCCGAGCCGCTCGGGGCGCCCGCCGCCATCTTGAGGGCCCGGCCTGCCTCGGGCGGCGCGTCACATCGTGCGATCGCCCGACGAGCGCCGCGCCCCGCCCGCCCCGCCCACGTGACGCCGCCGCCGCCCCGCCCTCGCGGTGGCGGGGGTGGCGCTCGCCTCTGAGCAAGGCTCGGCAGCTCTGGGCGGCGGGGCGCCTTCGCAGACGAGTCACTAACTTTCAGAAAGCTGTTACCTGCCGGTGGCTGATAAACAATTACAACAGGCATTGTAACCAGAAGTCCTAAACTGTTAACGCAACCTCCGAGTGTGTTCTAACCAAGACGGAAATGATGACAACAGCGAGAGAAGAGTTATTTTCCTATAGGTAACCTAAAGGTAAATGTAGGTTAGGATTTTCGTTTGTTTGGCGGAACTCGGGGTTGAACCGACGGTCTCCCCCACTTATCTACTTTTTCCTTCTGCATTTTGAGAAAAGGTTTCGGTAAATTACTCAAGGGTGGCTCGAATCTGGGATCTTCCGGAGTCGCCTTCCCAGAGTGCTGGGATTACAGGTCTGCACCTTTTTATTTCCTTGCCAATAAGTAATTGACACACTTTGTAAGCCGCTTTTTACTGTTATATTTAAAAATCAATTTGAGGGTGAGAAATTGCTAGAAAGAGTACTTGACACAGTGGAATGTAAATTATAAAGGCTTACTACAGTGTTAAAATTTTGATTTTTGAGCTGGGCAGAGACAGGCGGGTGATTAAGTTCCAGCCAGCCCAACAGACAGTTTAGCAAAGGAAAAACAAAGGCGTGGAGATGTGCAAAGGCCCTGGGTTTAACCTGTACTAAAAGAAAATACTTAACAGAACTCCTGGATGAGCTTCGTATACATATATGTTAGTGACACTTTCCTAACTCACTGATTTAAGCAGCAGTGACAGTACTCAGAGGCCAGGCCAGCGCAGAGCCTGGCGGATGCGGTGCAGGACGCCCTCACAGCTGTGCAGAGGCCCTGCTGGACTGAGGCCTCGAAGTCATCCTCCAGCAGGGGTGCAGTCCATAGCTGACAGCAACCACCCCATTCTGACAACTTCCTGAGATGGGCGAGGACCAGGCTCCCCGCACCCACACCCGGTTCTGGTCAGGAACTGTGACACCAAAGTATTGTTCTAAGCCACTTAACTTGAGGACCATTTGTTACCTGACTGTACTGTATAAATACGTACACCAAGTAAAAGAGAAAGGCAAATAGAATGTGATTTCTTTGTACTGCTCTTGCAACTTTTGTGTAAGTTTGAAACTATTTTATGATAAAATGTTTATTAAAACGTGAACATTTTTTTCCAAATCCATGTTATTTCAAGGAGAAAAACAAAAAAATATGAAACTTTTGTTCCCTCTTTTCCACATTGACTAGAAATGAAAAATAAACCATTTTCCATAGAAGGGAGAAGAAAGGCATGTTAGTCTGATAAATACTTCATGTTATATTTTCCAATTAATAAGTAAACCCATTCTTTAAAATATTCCCATATAGAAATATTTTAGATGAACTCCAACTTGAAGCTCTTTACAGAAAGTAATGTGAAATATGTTTTATAAGTAAATGATCAAGAATCTGTTCTGGATAGATAAAGAGACCTAGTAAGAGAATACATAGAGAAATGGAATGAAAGAAAGCACATCTGCACATTTCTCAGGAAACATACCTATCTCATTCTATCTCAGCACAGGATATGAAAGGAGAAAACGAAGATCAGCAAGCGTAGCAACGGGAAATCTCAGCACAAAAAGGTATTACACGAATGGCTATTGTGTGGTTACTCTGACTTTCATAGCCCCTCAAATCATACTTTATCCAATGGTACCAATGTTGTGGAAATGATTAGACATCTACCTGCATGGAGGTTGCATTCTAGTGGGGAACACGTTTTAAAACAACAAGACAACCCTAAGGGCTGGGAGTGTAGCTCAGCTGTACAGTGTTTGCCTGGCACACAGGCTCTAGGTCCAAGCTCAGGACCACACACACAAACCATCCCCACACAAAAGAAATATAATTTCAGGTCAGTTTTATTCTAACATCTGTTCTCTATATTCTTGTGGTTTTATATGGAGTTTGGGTTGTGAATATTCACAAACAAGCTGTTGTCAAGAGGGCAACAGGCCAAAGTTAATCTGGTTCCAGTCAACAGAAACTAACATTGCCTAACATAGGAGGACTGGCTAAAAGACACTAAAAGAAGTTGCTTGATAATTTTTATTTATTTATCTTTGGTACCAGGGATTGAACTCATGACCTCATGCTTACCAGGCAAGCTCTTGAACCGCTGGGCTAAATCCCCAGCCTCAAAGAAATTCTTTGGAAAATTAAAGAAATTATTTTGATGAATACTGGGAATAATAGAACAGAGTCAGGTTTGGAAACAGGCAAAAACCAAGGCAGAACAGTTCATGAGGCAACAAGGGCATGGGATTCCTTGGTGAGAAAGGCGAGTAGCTGCATTACAGATTCCTAAAGAAATGAGACTGTATTATAGAATCCAAAACCCATCTCCTGCCCCCAAATGTGATTGATGATTGCAATACTGGGGATTGAACCAGGATTATCACATGGAGCTGTATCATCCAGACAGTTTTTTTTTTTTTTTAAAGACAGTCTCACTAAATTGGCCAGGCTAGACTCAAACTTCCAATCCTCCTGCTTCAGCATTCCAGAATGCTGAGATTATACAGTGTACCACTACAGCTGGAAAATGCCATTTATCAAAGAAAATGCAGTCTGACATGGTGGCACATGCCTATAATCCCAGTACTGGGGAAGCTGAGGCATAAGGACTGCTGTGAGTTCGAGGCCAGCCTGGGCTACAAAGTGAGTTTAAGGACTGCCTGAACTGCATAGTGAAACCCTGTCTCAAAACGACAAAATTTAAAAAAAAAAATTGCACTTCATGATGCTACCAGGTTCCTCTATAACAAGGAAACAAAGTCATTTACATTCCTTCTGCCTGACATTCTACTAAATGGCCTGTTATTGGGGATACAGTAAAATCCTAAGCTTTACTATGAATAGAAAGGCCAAAAATCCATACAAGGCTACCATAAAAAGAAAGTAGAAAATGAAAGCTTTTCAGTCAGTAGAAGCTAAGCACAGAGGTGAATGTCTGTAAGCCCAGCTACTGGGAAGGCTGAGGTGGGAAGGAGGACTCCTTGAGATCAGGAGTTCAAGAACACCCGGGACAACATAGAGACCCTGCCTAAAAACAGTGACAACTGTAACAAATATTGGTGGGGGTATAGCTCAGTGAAATACCATGTGCCTACCATGCCTGGAAAAAAACAAAAACTCTCGATCAACAGGAAATACTAACCTCTAGAAAATAAAGAGAAAACTACATATAATGCTCCAACATGAATTAAATATCATTAAACAACTGTAGATACAAAAGAGCACAACAAGCAAACATTTTAAAACAATAGAAGATGATAATTGCTCAGTGTACTAAAAGGATATTTTTTAAATGACAACTAAATTACTGGGTACCCAAGAAAACAGATATAAATGAAAATAAATAGACAAGAGGAACACAACAGCTATGAGAATGAAATGAAGATTTAAAAAGATGAGTGTTAATATTATATACAAAAAATTATCTAGGCTTCCAGGTAAATATCACCAAACAAAATTAACAATTTCTAAAGAGGAAGCAAATCAACTGGAGCCAGACTTCTTGATGATAACACCAACCAACACAACAGTGGAGCAACATTTTCAAAACGCTTTGAGACTAAGTTTCAGCCTAGGATTTTGTGCAGAAAGCTGTACTTCAAACTCTAGAATAAATTTTGCATGTGCCACAACTCTGAGAATTGTGTACTTCCAAGCCCTTCTTGAGTAAACTAGAACTTTATCTGCCCAAGAGTTGACTAGGAAAACTTGAGGTAAAGTACTGAGACAGAGAAAGGGTGACTAAAACTAGCTGGGAAAGAGGTGAGGTGTGACAGACACACAAAACAATTCTCAGAGCCCTCATGTGAACTTCTCACCAGAACTTGAGGTTTTCGATAGGATAACCTAGCCATAGCCAGAGTGGGAAATATGAAGAAGGCAGTCACCACTAAGTGCTATCAAGCACTTGGCCAAAATGCACTGTAGAGTGTGTTTTTTATTTTTTTCCTCCCTTTTACTCAGCCCAGACTTGGACCAGAGAGCCCGTTTTTCGCCTTACACTTCTGTTTTATCATTTTTTATTTTTTTATTTTGGAGACAAACTCTCCCTGTGTAGTTCAGGATGGCCTTGAACTCACTGTGTAGCTCTGCCTGGCCTCAAACTCACAGCAATCCTCTTGCCTCAGCCTCCCAAGCTGGGATTACAGGCATGTCCCACCATGCCCGGCTGTTCTTTCACTTTAATAAATGTGAAACTGTGCCACCATTTATGCCTGATTCATTCAATTCTTTGTGTGGCACAGGAAGGACCTAGGAGCCTGAGAGGGGAGGATCACTTGAGCACACATGTCTATGGCCAGCCTAGGTAACGCAGCATCTCAAAAAAATTAATTAATTAATGTACTAAAGCCACAGAATGAAAAACTGGCAGGTGAAGATAGGGGAGCAGTAAGCAGCAGAGACAACTGCCTCTCTGAGAGTCACCATCCAGACACTGGAATATAGCATTGTGAGGAAGACAAAAAGGAGGGAAATGAGGCCATTGGAACCAAGAAGAATCTGAAGTGTGAACTGAGCCCACAGAGAGTGAAAAGAAAAACTTTAAGGGAGAAAGAGTAGGGGGCCGGCAGAGCCTTCTCCTGGAGACAGGACTCACTGCGTGAGTGGTTCAGACCTGCAGACACAGAGTCATGACTGGCGACCCCAGAGGCCTCTACAGAGAGACATGGTAGTAGAGGGGAGCAGCAGATGTGAGAGACTGCACTGGCTGGTGGTGAGTGCAGAGGACTTAGTCCTCCCACAGGAGAGAGTGATTAGCCATCTTGGAGATGGGCCAGATAATCCCAGGATCCAGAGCTGCTGCCGGCTCCATCTAGTAGCTCCCAGCTGGGCTCAGACCCATGAAAATTACTTGGATGGTGACAAGCCCAATGAGTCTGGTTTTGGGGCAGGTCTGCTGAGATTATCCACTATCCTGCCAGAAAGCTACTATTGACTTGCTGGGAGAGATGTACACAGATCAGGACTCTGTCTCCACATGCTGTCTACTAGTGAAACCAGAGACAACCCTTGAAGTGGACTTTTTTCTTTTTTTTACTTTTTTTTCTCTCTTTCTTTCATTCTTTGATCTTGTTTTTGTATGAATGTGAGCCTGGTTCCTAGCCTCTTTGTGGTTGTGGCTCTGTTCTGTTTTTCCCTTTATCTCTTTCATCTCTCTTTTCCTTCAGTCTTCTGTACCAGTTTCTCAAAGTTGGCTTGATCCCCCTTTGTCATCTGACCTTGCTTCTAATCTCTTCCACGTCTTCCATTCCATTTTCTCCTTCATCCATTTTAAACTCTAATCCCTGAGGGCAAAATTGACTTGTATAGTGCATATAATTTTCTGGTTTGTTTTAGATTTTGTTAACTACAAATCTAGTTCATACAGTCAAAAGTGGCAAATTAAGGTTTAGCTCAGTTTGTCATTTGCTAGGCTGTGTTTGATATTATTGGTACCACTATAGCCAAAATTGACGTAATTGTTCCAAACATTTGTTCCTCCGGGTATTACATGACTGAGATTGACTAAGGGTCACAGAAAATATGGTGGCACAGTGTCAAAGAACCAAGAACTGGGTCAAACAACTTCTTATGTCCAACGAAGTAAAGAGTTAAGATCTTCCAACGAGAGCCGGGCATGGTGGCTCACGCCTGTAATCCCAGCACTCGGGAGGCTGAGACAGGTGGATCATTGTGAGTTCGAGACCAGCCTGGGCTACAAAGTGAGCTCAAGGCCAGCCTGAACGGCATAGTGAGACCCTGTCTCAAAAACAGGGCTGGGGATCTAGCTCAGCGGTCTAAACGCCTGCCCGGCAAGCGCAAGGTCGTGAGTTCAATCCCCAGTGCCAAAAAAAAAAAAAAAATCTTCCAACGGACTCAAACCCAAAAACCAGCTACACCTGGAAGATACCTCACAGAAGTAGCCATCATCTAGAGATGCTAAATACTAGCAATAAAGCAACCCAACATAGGCAACTTACAAGTATCACCCCAGGAATTAA
>RJWT010012361.1:0-22513 GCA_004365215.1 Cuniculus paca
ATATAAGAGAAGCCATGCAATGTTTAAGCTTGTATGTCTAATTTATTTCACTTAATATTATGATGCATCCATTTTCCTACATTTACTCAAGTTCATCTTTCTTTATGCAAAGTAGTAGTCCATTGTGTGTAAATAAACACCATATTTTCTTTATCTATTCATCTGTTGAAGGACATGTAGGTTGTTTCCAAGATTTAACTTAATCATACTGCTATAAACATGCATAAGTGTGTATCATTGAAACAATAATTTTAATACTTTCAGGATGATACCTAAAAAAGGAATAATTTAGTCAAATAGAATTTCTAATTTTGGCTTTTTGAGGAATCTTCATACCGAGTTCCATAAAGGTTGTACTAACTTACATTCTTGTCAGCAATGTAGGAGGGTTGCTTTCTCCCCAGTCTCACCGGTGTTTGTTACATGATTTTATGATATTGGTCATCTTTTCAGCAGTAGGATAGAAACTCGGTGCTGTTTTAATTTGGATTTACTTAATGGGCAGTGACGTTAAACATTTTTTTCATGTGTTTATTGGCCATTTATAATTCTTCTGTGAAGTGTCTGCTCATTTCACTCGCCAATTTTTTTAGAGTCTTTTATTTTGGGTGGTTCTCTTTTTTTGTTATTCTGTGTACCTTTTAGACGTTAGCCCTCTGAGTCAAAACTGGCAAGTTTTTTTTTTTTCTATTCTCTAAGTTATCTTTTCATTGTGTTTCACTGTGTTGGTTTATCTTTTGCTGGGCAGGAAGTTTTTATCTCAAACATTTTCCACCAATTTCCTACTCCTACTGTTCAACTGTTTACTTGATAGCTACACTTTGTTTTCTGAGAGGCTCCTCAACCTTTGCATAGTACATGGCTGAGTTCTCTTTCTAATAAATTTCATTACTAGAAGTTTTTTTTTATATTAGTCAATTAATTCTTCTTCTAGTTCCCAAGCAAAAATTTGGGATCATTTTCTATTATACTTCAAATTTTCCATACATATACAATCTGTTAACAAATACTAATCTCTTTGCAAAACCCAGGATCTGGCCATTCTGATCACATTACTGCAAGTCTGGTTTATTACTATAACGATGAGTTAGACATCCTGCTTTACCCCTCTTACTTTAAAGTATCTGTATGAGCTCATCCACACTCATATAATTTCCTTATAAATTTTTTTTCGATTTCAGCCATAATGATGATATTCTTTTTTTCTTTTAGTTAATTTAATGGCACATTTTTATATACATAATGATATTATTCTTTCCTAGAAGAGATTTTGTGTTTATGGTTTCTTCTTCCTCAAGTATTTTTTTGTCTAGGAATACACAAAGACAATGCCTTTCAAGTTTTAACTCACATTCTTCAAGGAATACTTATTTTTACAAAAGGGCTTCTGAGTAAGTTCATTTTAGAAATGCTTATATTCCTTATATCTTTCAATCATTTTCTCCATCAATACTATCTGTGGCAGTCTAATATAAACTAATTTACTTCTGTCTCCTATCTCCACAAACTAGAATACAAGTTTCTCAGGGTGCAGTCCTTTTTTTTAAATTTATTTTTTATTTTTTGGTACCGGAACTACCTCATGCTTACCAGGCAGGTGCTGTGCAGCTGAGCTAAATTCCCTGGCCCCTGTTTTCCTTTTTCACTCCCCCTTTTCTTCCTATCCTTCATTAATCTCTTCCCTCTTTTCTCTTACTCTTTCTGTCTGTTTCTGTCTATCTCTCTCTGTCTGTCTCTTTCTCTCTCTCATTCATTCTACTAGTGAGTTGTGCACAACAATCACTACTGGTTCAGAGAATGGATTAAAAAAAAACAAATCAGAGAGAGAAACAGAAAGGGAGAGGAGAGAGTTTGTGAATCCACATTTTTTTCAAAGTCCTCTGTTCCCGTCCATTCTATGCATCACATCTACCTTGCCTCAGAATCCTTAGAAGTGTAAACACCTCACTTCCTAAGTGTATTCTAGGTTTCATTTTTCAATCAGATTTTACTCTGGCTTCCCTTTTTTTATATTTTACTCAGAATTCCCCTGTGTTTGAAGTAGGAAAAGAAAGGTTTCCTATAGCATCTCAGTTTGTCACATGGACAAGTCTTGCTATTTTATTTGGGATGAGAATATGTTTAAAGATTTTAGACTACCTGATGCTGAGCATCTTTAGGTGATTACCTGCACACTTGCAACAGAGACAGTCTTCATGGATATTATGAGGTATGAAACAATAAACAAAGTACTAAATGTGATTCCCTGAAAATTTTGCATCAGGTTTCCTCAAATAAGTCAATCAATTCTGACAAGTTTTTGTTACACTAACCTCAACCATTTCCTGTTTCATGCTGGAGAAACTCTGCTATCAGTGACATAATCTTATGAATAGAAAACATGTATGAAATAACTAAATTGCTGACTCAAAAACACCTCAAATTCAGAGGCTAGTGAAACCTACCATCATCATAACTTGGATTCTCTCAACTTACTTGTATAGCAGAAACATTTTCCGGAAGAAAATATTCTATCAACTCTATTATAAAATATATTTACTTTATTTGTCAATAGTAAATTAGATCACTGGGTTGTAGTTATTTAGTTGTGTATTTTAGGTAAAAGAAAAATATAAACATCCTCAAACTGCTGGCTTTAATCTGTGTTCCACATGTTCTCCAAAGACTGGAATTACATATTTTCAGAGGAAATAAAAGAGGGAAATGATGAAAATATATATCTTAAAATTTATTGTCCATGCTGAGTCCATTTGGATCTCTTCTTCTTCATTTGGATTGGTCGATTAGGGAAATGCCTTCCTCCACCGGAACAGTTTGGTCACACTTTCCTTTGGTAATGTAACTTTATAAAATCTAGCCCTTGATATTCATCATCAAATTCTTACAGTGAATTATTATAAGTTCATCATGTAAATCCACAGTGACTCAAGTGATTGTTACTGGTTTGATTATATAGTATAGTTTGATACTGTCAAAAAGATGTACATTGTCATCTCGAATTGTGTTTTAAGATTTTTTAGGTTAAGCATGGAGTTTCTATTCAGTAAACAAATATTTTGAAGTCTTCCTTTCTGATTTATCTTTCTTTTATGATTTTCTTTTTTTAAAAAACTTAAAATCTTTGTTTTCACAGAGCTTGATGCCAAGCCCAGACAATACTCACTTGACCAGCTTAAAATCAATTACTTTATATCCTGGGTATTTGAACTAGTGCTAATTTTCAAAAACTGGGTTAAAGTTCTTGAAAACTTCAGAGTGGAATTTTGAAAGAGGAATGTTTGCATCACATGTCTAACCAAAACAGATGATATGAATCAGCAGGGGATAAATGAGATTCCAAAATCAGCAGATAACTTCATTTTAGCATTCATTCTGTTTTTGCATTAGCAACATGAACAACATCCAATTTATTTTCTCAACATTGTACAACAGCATCAAACACACATTCCGACATTCACTGTGTTTGTATCTGTGTTCACATCTGAACCTGGAACTATTCCATACCTTATTGCATTTCTTCTGAATACATTCAGCTTGGGGATTTCATGGTGAGCAAAGAGCTCTCAGAACATAAGTTGCAATATGTTGCTTTTAGCAATTCAACATATTCATTTGTTGGAACTTCCATCTTTTTGCATTTATTTTCCCAGCAGCATGTGCATATACATCAACACATTTGCATAAAGTATTCAAAGAACAAACATATAGGGATGCTTTTTCACCCAAGAACATTGTGTAGTTGCCAGTAGGGCATCTTTCCCAGTTGGTCAAATTCCCTTTTCAGTTTTAATAATTTGCTTTAAAGTGTGGAATGTTGTGAGCTTGTGGTACTCTGTTGGAAATGTATCCTCTTCGGTAACATCCGTTCTGCCAGGCTGAGGGGCAAATCAAATTGACCTGTCAAAGAGCAAGAGTTCTTTGTGATTGAATTATTTCATTTCAATCCAAAGTGTCTTTATTTTTTAGAGTTACTGGGTCCAACAGCTGAATTCCTTTTTCAGTAAAAATTTATCTTCCTCATCATACGATGACAATAATAAAATAAAGAGATGAGCCCCTTATGCCAAAGGGTTCAAAAATATATTGCTGAGCTTTTCCAAGTTCAGTTCTCTGATAGATGTGAACAAAGACACATACAATTTAGCGAAATGCGGGCACAGAAACAAGAAGATAGTAATATCTACCTATCCTTTGTCTCTCTTACCCACACGAGTACCTCGGTCCTGTTTGTTTCTTTTCTACAAGCTTGCCTAAACAATTAACTACTTTTTTCTTTACAATTCTTAATTTTTTTAACTGTGTTCTGTTCTTCCCGGTCCAAGGCCAAAGCCTTCCTCCTAACCCTTTGTCAATTCTCACTTAAGTCTCACTGATTTTCAGATTCTTATCTCTTATCTATGTCTCCTGTTGAAGACCACTGACAGCTTTGTAGAGTGGTTATAGATTTTTTATATACTCTCTGGAGCTTTTCTTCCTGACTAAAGGTGCCAGGCAGGAGCAATGAAGAGTCTTTAAAAAAAAATTGAATGTGTGATTTCCCAGAAGCCTCAGGGAGTTATTATCTTCATTCGTTTTTTGTCATTAAAAGAAAATCACTGCCACAAAGAATAATCTGATGATTTTCTGAGCATTATGCTGTGCATGAAGAATATAAGTCTCTGTTTTGAGACCTTATTTTAAAAAGCATGACTGAGTTGAACTGAGCAGACTTATAAACACATTAAAATTCAATACAAGTCCCTCTATGAAAATAGATAATATAGTAAAATTCTCTCTTTGGTGTACATGCTTAGACACCATCAGGGTTTTCATATGTGATCTATGTTTTAAAGAATGTGACTTCACTAGGTGTTGTATAGTACAAACTGATGGTAAGTAAAACAGACAACAAGAAACATGAAAGTAGATAACTTTTTTTTAATATCTATTTATTTATTTATTTTTGAGACAGGATCTCGCTCTGCAGTTCAGGCTGACCTTGAACTCACTTTGTAGCCCAGGCCGGCGTGGAACTCACTCCAATCTTCTTACCCAGCCTCTTGAGTGCTTGGATTACAGGCATGCGCTACCACATCTGGCTCTAACATTTTAATATTGTGGAATGATTGCTAATCTATGAAAGTGATAATTATTGAAGCAGTTCTTCTGTGTAGCCAGCAGCATTTAATGGACCACTTGATAAAATATACCCACATTGATCACCATACCATTTAATTGAAAGTAAAAGTTGTTGCAGGCATTGCAAAATTGGCAATATTTTTTGTTCAAATTGTTTGTCATATTATGGTGAAAAAAATTCATGATACAATGGGAATATTTTAATAAATGACAGTTCTTATGGTTATTGGTAAATGGAATAGTTATCTTCCAAACTTTGGAATAAAATATATAAAATTCAATCTGGAAAAATATAGCCTTAATGATATTTCACTCATAAAAATGGTTATCTGTTTCATGTAAATTTTTGGGTGTTTTTGTTTTTTGATTCAGGATCTTGTTATATAGTCCAGGCTGACCTCAAACTCACTGTGTAAGCCCATGCTGGCCTCAAGGTTTCAACAATCCTCTTTCCCTAGGCTCCTGAGTGCTGGGTTTACAGGCATGTGTTACCACACCAGGCTTCATGTCAATTTTGACTTCTCAAGCAGACTTGACATATGTTTATGGCCATGTGATTATCTAATGAAGTGGTCATTACAGTAGGTAATGCAGAAAAATATATTGATACTTTGGAAGAAAATAAATCATTTATATTCATTCCCGTCTTTGTAATTTGTTTTCAGAAGGAAAGTATCCAATTTCATGAAAAATATCTATGATTAACATTGAATATTTTGTCTCTAAAATCAATAACAAAACAAGCATATCTACTCTTACCACTGTATTCACCATTGTATTGGAAATTCTCAACAGTGGAATTGGAAAAAGAAAAACAAGCAAAAGTCATCTATATTAAAAAAAGAAGTGTATCTATTCGTAGTTTAAAATGACATGACTATGTAGGTTAAAAGAAAAAAATCCAGAAAGGATAGGCAAACCACCATTCACAGATCAAATGTAACCTATTTTCTATGATAGTCAAAGTATGAATGCTTTTACATTATTAAAGGTAGAAATAAGAGAAGCAGGAGGAAGAACTGAGAGAGAAAGTTATCATGCTTACTAGCCTGAAATATTCATTATTTCTATGCTTGGTAAAACATTTGCTTATCCTTGGATTATTAAAAAAAGTTATTAAAACCTATTAGTGAATTTGTTTTAAAAATTCATTTCACTTGTAGTCTCCCAAGAGCAATATTTATAAACATATTTTCACAATAGTCACTGCTTTATAACTTTCACAGTTATATTTAACATAGCCTCAAACTAGAAACAATAAAAAGGTGAATTATCAAATAAATACATTAATTTTGTTTTAAAAATATAATGGAATTCTTCTTATCAATAGAAATGAATGAACACATGGTACAAACACTAACATGAATGATTCTGAAGATAAGTATGCTGAATAAAATATACCAGTCAAAATAGAGAACAGACTTTATGATTGCATGTGCATAAAATTAAGAAGAATAAAAACTAAACTTATGGCAGCAGCAGAAAGTAGCTCAGCCGCTACTATTCATAGGGCATATTCAGAAGTAAGAGGCTAAACAAAAATCAGGAAAATCTGAGGGAGGGTAAAGTGGTTCATAATTTTGATTATTGTGATTACTTTTTAGCTATGAAAACTTCTTTAACATATACTTTATTCATGTGTAGCTTATGGCCTATAGAATATATCGTAATAAAAGTGTAAATGAAAGTCAGTTTTGGATCTAAAGAAGTACTCAGAAAAATTTATAATATTGTATATATTTCAAATAAAACTACATTAATAATCAATGTTCTAATATTTCACTTTAGGGAATTTTTAAAAATTTATTTATCTAGACAGAATCTTGCTATGTAGGCAGACTGGTCTAGAACGTCCTTATGTAGCTCAGGCTGGCATCAAACTCAAGGCAATTCTCATGCCCATTCTCATGCCTTAGCCTCCCAAGTGCGGAGACTACAGAGGTACACCATCATACCCGACTACTTCTGAAAATTTGTAAATGAACCAACACATTAAAATCAAAGAAAATCAAACAAATAATGGGAAAATTTATATAATAGAAGACCAAAATATAGTCAATTATGCAGTCCATTTTGGGGAAAAAGATTAATTAAATTGATAAAACTAGTTATAGTGATCAAAAATATAATAGAAGACAGATAAAGATGCAGCACCAATATGACCAATACTCAATGGCACTGATAAAATACATAGTCATTACAAAATAACAAAGAGACATATTAGCAAATTTTATGTCAATACATTTAAAATTTTGATGAAATAAAAAATTCCTCAGAATATAGAAATTTCCAAGTTAGAGAAAGAAAGAAAAAAATGTGATTTGTTTCATATCTGTAATATCAGTTAGATCCAAAATTTAAAATCGCTTTCAAAGAAATAACATCTCTATGGCCACATTGGTGAATTCTTACAAAAATTTAAGTACTTCAGGAAAAAAAAAAAGAAATAACCATTTTACAAAATTTAGAAGAAAATATTTTATCAACTTATTTTACTTGATATATGTCCTGCAATAGTGAGCTTAGTAATAGTCAAAAGACAAAATCATTAGTGATCTTTTTAATGAAAAAACTTTTAATGTCTCTTATTTTCACACTTAGCATTTTCTTTGCTTTAATCACTTCAATCCACTAACTCAAGAAAAACATATTATAAACTGAACTAAAATACAAACCATTTTATTTTTGCAATATTCTTTTGTATCAGCAAAAGAAAGAAATGATTTTTCTTTGACCTTTGAATTATCTTCTTTCAGATATTAAAATGTTATTAGAATAATTATCACAACTCAAAAATGCAGGTGTATCAGAGGATTTGTAAATGAAATTTGAAGAAAAACTTATTTTATTTATTGTTATTTGACAACCATTAAGAATATTTTCCTCTTGTGGTTGGCAACTCCAAGCCCAGTGAAGAATAAGTTTGAAATGAATATGGCATTTACACATGCTTATCTGGACACATGTAATTGTTCAAATACACCTGTTATATTTGGACATCTATTCAGAATTAGTTGAAAAAGTGGAAAATCTCATTTAGTGTGAATCCTTTTGAGAATTTTTAATCAGGCTACAAAACTGAATGAATAGAATAGGCAGAGGTTTTATTGTACCCTTTAGTGAGACCACCTAGGAGTGAGGCTCTTCGAGTAAGGTTTCAGTACACAAAATATATGTGTACACCTAAATATTCGGAACACTTTCTGAAACACACCATAGTTCCTATCATGGTTGTAAAGACCTAGCCACAGTACTCCAGCTGAGGACATTTTCCTTTCCCAGTGCTCCATGAATAGCTGCAAACAGTCCCATTAGCCCTGCAAATGACTACGATCGCCACAGGGCTACTTCCAGTCTGATGACCTCTGTCAGGTAAGATGGTGGAGGACTGCATGTGACACGCCACACACAGCACGGGAAGCTTTGTTACCTTTTGGATTTCTCCCATTTCTCCTTTTATTATAAAAATAGTTTTCATAATTTAAAATTGCTTCATAACTAATATCCAAGAGTTTACTTTTTAATATCTGAGACAGAAGAAAATAAAGGAAGTTGAAATGTAACCAGTGGAATTTAAGGGAAATTTTCCAGGTGCATTTCTGAAAGAGGCTTATTTTCCAAGTAATAAAAGAATCTTTAAAATAAATATATCTTTATTTTGATTGTGGATCTGGTTATGTGAAAATGTGTTGTCTTAGATTTACCAACTATCTTGGATCCTAAGCGGTAGTCATAAAAGCCAGTGGACCAAGCTCCAGATGAGGGATCATAGTAATGGAAAGAAACACAGATGATACATAATGATATTACTGAACTACTCGTTTAATCAGTCCTAAAAATCTCCAATTTCAGACTTCTGAGATTCTATACTTTTCTCCTTTTAAACTACCCAAGTTTTAAAGCTAAATTAAATTGAATCTGCCTCTTCCCTGTCATCAGATCTTGGCTGCAATGGCAATGGTCCTGCCTCACTAATGTAATGTAGCGATGGTGGCTTGGATTTCTTGAGTCTCTCTACACAGCTGAGGCCAATGGTTCCTTTTCTGTAAATGATGAGCTAGTAGAACTATTTTAGGCTGCATGGTCTCTGTCACAACTATTCAACTTTGTTCTCATAGTACTGTGAACCGAGCTATAGAAAACATATGAACAAATCAGCAAGGTAGTCTACCAAAAAAAATTTTGCAAGAATGTTGACAGTCTAGAACACCTACACTGGCAGGATCTCAGTGGCTATCCATATTCACCTAGAAGTCACACCTTGTTATTGTAGCAGAGAGTGTATCAGTGCCTATCAGAATTGCTCACAAAGCAACACAACCATGAGGCATTTCTAGATTGACAAGTATGGTTGTACCTGGCCCCACAGAAAATCTGTTTTCTTCCAAGAAGAAAGAGCAGGGTTGTTGTGTGACATGTTATAGTCTGCCTCAATGGAAAAATATGGTTCTGTTCACAAACACAGATATGAAGAATGGATGTGGTGATGTGTAGTTAAATGTGGAAAAGGAGAAGGAGACATTCAAAAGAAAACACTGAGTTTTAAAACCAAATGTCAGCTTTCTTAGCAAAAGTTGTTCTTTAAAAGAAGTCTTGAGACTTTCAGATTTCTATCACCTTCCTTGGAAAACCTCTATGTCACAAACAGCTTTTAATGTTCTATTCAAGTATCTACAAATACATTAACAATGAAAACTTCATGTATCATTTGTCTCATATTTTGCTTTTCTCTTTTCCTCCCATGTAACTTAGAGGTAGATATTAAGAAATATTGGCACATGATAGGTTTGATGTAAGACACCCTTTTTAAAAGTTTTTTACACACTCCATCATTTCTTCTTAAACTTTTGGCTTTGATCATTCCAAGAGCCCCACAGGGTAACATCAATGTAGAAAAATATTCACCAAGAAAAACATGGCCTTATCAAATGTACAGCTGATAACTGAAATGTGGTTCCTATTCAATCATGAAACATTTTTGAAAATATTTTTATAACATTGCCCACATCCAATAAAATGAGAGTAATTATCTACAGTTATAAGAACAATGTAATATCATGCAGCTGGTGTTACGGAATGCAACAGGATTGTGTAAGTTTACATACGTTTCTATTAGGCAGGCTCTCCCTGAAAGGAAGCTGTATTTCAGGCAAAAATAAGAGGGCAAGAAGTAAAAACATAAGTTCTCCAAAACTTCGCAAGTTCATGGAAGCAAGAATCATAAAGAAGTTGATTAGAAGAAGGTCTCACGTTTTTTAAGGGTACAAGGTGAGCAAAGCAGCAATATTCTTTACTTTTCCAGAGAAAGCCTACCCCTGCTGATGGATAAAAAAATAAAAATTGCTCACTCTGCAGTTTCTTTGTTTTCATCTTTGCAGCACTTGGCACTCCACTCCAGAATGGATAAATTAATATGGTGTCTGCCTACTCCCCTCAGAAAGGTCTGATTGTGCATAGGTTGTAGTATTTTAGTTCAGCAGGCTTAAAACATTATACCTTTTAAAGTCTAATAGCTGTGTTGATGTAATCAATTCTAATGTGCAACACTTGGAGTATACGTGTGAGTCTCCCAGGTCCCATTTTTGCAGTAAGAGCAGGAAGGCAATGAGTCATTGCTGGTCTGTATAGGAACATGAAGAAGAGCTGCTTAACAATCAGAAAAAAAAACACATTCTTTCACAGCAGGAAATGCTTCTATTCACCCCGTCTTTGATAGAAAAGGGAAGAAAACTTAATAATGTTTGCACTTAGTAAATGCAATGAAAGGATACAAAAAATTATGTTTGTCACTGTATGCTACAGAAGGAAACATGGAATCCATTCAGACAGTCTAACATCTGCAGATCAAAACAGTCTTGGAGGGAGAAAAACTCACTGGAAAATCAAAACTCATCTTTAAGAAGACAATATGTAGACAAAGGCTAAGAAGGCAAAAGCCTCCTAACACAATATCTTTAATGATTTTGATGTCTCAGAGCTTCAGTCCATGCTCTTTCCTTATGCAAACAGAAAACCATTGTATGAAACAGTACCTGAAGGATTTTACTCCCTGAAAGGTCCAAAATTTTATGACAATTACAATTTACCTAGATTATTTGATTTTCAGATATTTCTATATTTTTTTAATTAAGCTTTTCATTTTTAGACAATTGTAAAATTAGAGGGAGTCTTAAGAAGCAATGCAAGGAGATCCTATGTACCTTTTGCCTGGTTTTCCCATGGCAACACCTTGGTAATTACAATAAAATATTAGAACCAGAAAATTGGCATTAGTACATTACTAAGACTTTAGATTGTCAGTTTTACATGCAATTTGTGTGTAAATGTGCATGCGTTTAGTTCTGTGCAGTTTAGTCTCATGACTAGGTTGAGTGTCTGTGCATGTAGTTCAAATGCAGCAGAATTACATTACACCAGGATCACTTCTGTCTCCTTGTATAGACACAGGAACCTTGTTCATTTCTCTCTTTGCTAACCTTGAGCATTCATGAACTCTTCGCCCCTCAATTAATGGAAATCAAGTTATATTGTAAATAATCTCTTAAAGCTATTTTTTTGCATGTAGCATAATCTTGGATTCATCCCAGTTATCACACATATCCAAATTAGTCGTTTTCTCTTGCTTTGCAGTATTCCATGGTAACAATGTACCACTTTGTTTAACCATTCACCCAACTTAGGACATTTGGGTAATTGCTAGCCTTTTGCTATTTAAAGCTGTTTTAGATATTTGTGTACTAATCTCTCTCTCTCTCTCTCTCTCTCTCTCTCTCTCTCTCTCTCTCTCTCTCTCTCTGTCTCTCTCTTTCTCCCCTTCATGCTTTGGGAATATGTGCTTCCATTTCTCTGAGTAATTATGAGTATAATTATCGATTCAGATGCTTATCGCATGTTTAGTTTCATATGACAATGTCTGTTCTCTAGAGCAGATGGGATAGTTTACACTATGACTGTCAAAGTGTGCATGATTGAGGAAGAAGAATGACTCCGGACTGGTATTTAGGCATTTGTTACTATCATTAAGGTCTTCTGACAGCCATGCAGATATGACATTGTTTTTTGTTTGCTTGTTTTTGTTTTTGCTTTTGTATTGGGGATTGGATCCAGGGCCTTCACACTGAACTCCATTTCCAACTCATTTTTAAGTTTATGGTACCCCTACTTCACTCTCTTAAATTGTTAGGATTACATTAGTCCCCATGTCCTACCATTTTGAGTTTTATTCCTCTAATGAGTAAGGGTGTTGGACAGCTTTTCATGTGCTCTTTTACCCTCTATATCTTCATCAATAAAAGTTATCTTTTGCTCATTTTCCAATTACAGTAGATTGTTTACCTTGAATTTTTTATGCATTTTAGACAGTAGTCCTTGACCAAATAGGAGATCTGTAAATTTTTTACCTTTCTTTCTTTAATTTGATTTTCTTTCCTCTTAAGAGGTTCTTTCACTGAGCAAATTATTTTAATTTTAATGATATCCAATTATAAATTTTTTCACTTTATGTATCATAATTTTTGGTGTATATATAACAAAATTGCCTGCTCATAAAGACTGAAGATTACCTTTTATGTTTTTTCTAAATTACTCATAATTTTAAGTTGACATTTAAGTCAATGTTTAATTTTGATGATTTATAGTTTCTTGATTTAGTGATAGGTCTGAATTCTCTATTTTATTACTTTTCAAACTTTCTCAAAAAAGGTTGACCAGATTTGTGTGAATCATTATTTTGTTTCTCTATCCTGTTACATTAATTTGCAACATTAATTGTTACATTAATCTGTAACATTAATTTCTCTATCCCTTCAATCAACAAAATGTTTTGTTTACTGGTGTAGATTTAAAGTAAGCCATATCAAGAAGGCACTTCTCTACCTTTATGAACTTATGAAGAAGTTTTCTCTTAAGGCCTGTTTATTTGGATGTAAATATTATCTAAATATACCAAATATCTTATTAGGATTTTGATTAGAAGAATATTCAACCCTTATATCAATTTTGGAAGAATTGTCATCTTCTGCACATGCAACTCCAAACCATGGCTTCACTATGTCTTCCTACACACTTAAGCATTAAGTAGATACTTTCATCAGCATTTTTTAATTGTTGGTATTTAGTTCCTGCCAACATTTTGAAAAATTTATATATAATTTCATTTTTTAGTGCAATGGCCATTCATTTCCATTAGAGCCATTTGCCCTAAACATAGTTCTTGTGAAAATGAAGGATTTCTAAATTTCTCCCAAGTTAGATTACAACTTAGTTCTGGTTACTGCCTAATACTACTACTTTAACATGACAGGTTCGCTTTTCATCTCTTGTGATTATTCACAAGCTCCTTATAAAGGTATTCCAATAGAGCTGATCTTAGTAAAATCAGAGACTATGTGGTTTGTTGTTTTTATTTAAAATATTGTCTTCATTATTTTGGGTTTTTTTTTCTTTTTTTAATTTTATTTTGAAAAGAATAAAACCAAATGAAATAAAACAGAACAGGGTCAATTGAAACAAAACAATGAACATGATACATGACTTCAAAACAAGATAAAAGGAAATCAAGGATAGCTACCATAATGCCTCTTGTTATCTTGATAATAACTGCCTATACTATCAGGCTTAAATAAAGTCAAATAAAAAAGAACAGAATAAAATCAATAAAAGAGCAATACAATGAAAGCAATACAGGACCTCAAAACAATATAATAGTAAAACTACGTTGGTTTTCATAATACCTCTTGTTATCTTCAAAGTAGTTGCCTATACCTTCTGACATAATACAATTAACCAAAACAAAATAGAGTAAAATCAATCAAAACAAAACAATGAAAGCAATATAGGGCTTCAAATCAAGAAAATAGAGAATCCAGAATGACTACCCTAATATATTTTGTTATGTTTGAAATAGCTGTTCATGCCATCAACTATAATAAAATCAAACAAAACAAAATAGAATGAAACCAAACTAAACAAAACAATGAAAGCAATATGGATTTCAAATCATGATAATACATTAACAATGGTCACTGTCTTCCATTTTTAGACAATATCTCCCCTTTCACTTTCACAATATGTATTGTGCATTTTGGATCCCACTAACTCCTTTACTTTGTTATACTAGGGAGACAACACGATATTCACCCATGTGACTGAACCATTTCAACCACGGGCATGCTCCCAAGTTGTATCCATTTACCCACAAGAGCCTTGAGATTATCTTTCTTTATAGCTGAGTAGGTTGCCACCACATAAAATGCCATGTCTTTCTTATCTGTTCTGTAGTTGATGGGCAAGCTACTCCTCCATTTTTTGTTCTGGCTTCTTGTCACATAGAGCATTGTTCTCTCTCCTTTGACTTTCAGTCTGTGAATTTTTTTTTCTAGTTAAATGTGCTTCTTATATAAAGCATATTGATGGATCCTGTCTTCTGATCCACTCTGCCTGTTTCTTTCTATTGGTGAGTTGAGGCTATCTACATTAATGGTTATGACCAACACGCACTGCCTTGTCTCTGCCATGCTATTTTCCTGCCATTGGCTCCCTACTTTTCCCCTCTATTCAATTGTCTGGCCCACTTGATGATTCCCCCTCTGCCACTGTTTCTGGGACTGTGGCCATTTTTATCTCTCTCTAGACTGTCCTTTAGTATTCTTTGTAGGGTTGGTTTGGTGGTCATGAATTCCTTCAGTTGTTCTTTGTCATAGAAGTGTCTTGTTTCTCCATTAATTTGGAAAGATAGTTTTGCAGAGTACACCGGTCTGGGTTGGAAGTAGTTTTCTTTCAGGACTTGAAATACTTCACTCCAAGCTTTTCTTAACTAAATGGTTTGTGTTGAGAAGTCTGATGTGATTCTGTTGTGAAGTCTGTTGGGTTTTCTTTATAGATGATCTGTTCTCTTTTTCCTAACAGCTTTTAACGTTCTGTTCTTGTGTTGAATATCTGGAATCTTGATTATTATATATCTGGGTGTAGATTTATTTTGGTCATGACTAGCTGTTCTAGATGCCTCACTTACCTGAATTTCACTTCCTTTTCCCATGCTTGGGGAGTTTTCTGATATTATTTCTGTAAATATACTTCTAATGTATTTTGTGTTGACCCCTGCTTTTTCACTCACAGCTTTTATTAGTAAGTTATGTTTCTTTGCATTGCAGCCATTGAATTGTTACTTCCTGGTTAACTGTTATTTTCAAGAGATCTTTTCTTTCATGATTGCAAGCTGCAAACCTGTCTTCAAGATTTGAAAGTCTATCTTCAGTTTCTTTCAAGTGGTTTTGCCAGCTTTCAAAGGAGTTTTTAATTTCCTGGATATCTCTTTGAATCTGTTTCATGTATTCTAAATCTATTTTATATTGTTCATTCAAGGTTTCCCTTATTTTCCTGTGATCCTCTGCTTTTTTTTATTTATGTCTTCTTTAGAGGTGCTTAGCAATTCTTTCATTATGTTTTTCATTTCTTGTTTTATCTGAGAGAGTATTCCTCTTCTAATTTCTTTTATGGCCTCTTGAAATTGTTTCTTTACTTCAGTTGCCATCATTTCTGAAATTTCTGGTGTGTGACTCCTGGTCTCTTTCTTGTTTACACCTCTTGGACTTGCTCTGCTTGCCTTGGGGTTACAGACTGCCTTTTGCTTCTTTGTCTTGACATATTCCTGGGTTCTTCTGGACAAGTGGGTAGTGGAATCCCAAGCACTTCCTACATTGGCTACAATTTCTCTGAAGCAAGACTGTTTGGTTCTTCTTGCCAGTGCTAGCTATGGGTATCTGATGGTGGCCCTTGGGTACACCGGTGCAGGTCTGTCTGTTGCTTTTCCTAAACTATGCTGGCTCCCCTATGGCTGGTGGAGTGCACACAGGGGTGGGTCTGGCCACTGCCTCCACACTGAGCTAGTTACCGCCCTGATGACTTTTGGACTGTGCATGAGGGTGGGGCTCAATCCAAGCAATTTCCACTGGTCTGCACCCAGCTAGGAGCTGCTGAAGGAAGCCAGCAGCAGTTCTGGTTGTGGACTTATCCAGCCCAACTCCAAAATGGCTCCTGGCCAATCACTCTCTCCTGCAGGAGGACCGAGTCCTTTGCACTCACCACCAGCCAGTGAAGTTCTCTGCGTCTGCCGCTCCCCTCCACTGCCACTTCCCTCCACTACCCTATCTCTTTGCAAAGACCTCTGGGGATGCCAGCCACCACCATCACCATGACCTTGCATCCCCAGGTTTGAACAGCTCCTCTCACACAGTGAGTCCAGCTCTGGGCCAAGGCACCACCAGCTACTGCCTTCTTTGTTTAAACTTCTCTTTTTACTCTCTCTGTGGGCTTCAATTCATACTTTTTAGAATCTTTCTTGATCCAGGGGACCCATTTCCTTCCTTCTTGTCTTACCCATGATGCTATATTCCATCATCTGGATGGTGACTCTCAGATAGGCTATTTACTCTGCTGCTTACTGTTCTGCCATCTTCCTGTCTTCAGTATTTTGTGCATTCTAAGTAGGTCAGTTCTCTTTTTAGAAAGTTAATTTTGTCACCTAGAGAGAGATATTACTTAATACAAAATTTACAAGATGCATGTATGTTTCCAAATGTAATATATTATTCACAGTTAGTTAGAAAATATATATATATATAATAAATGCTACAAATTTTTAAAGCTAATTATGTTTTATTCTGCTTTTGTGTATGTATTTGCTTGTGTTATTCTTGATATTTTTCATGTTGATGTTGTCATTTTTACTCTGTGGATGTTGGGAGTGTTGGTTGCACAGGGAATTCATGAGCTCCACAGAAGGTAGTAAATATGATATTTTGAACAATTATGAAATACAGATATGTGTCTACAATTACTGTACCACAGTAGATATACTGGGTCCTCATGTTTAAAACATTTGGGTTCTTATCTGACATGTGACATTACAAAATGATTTATTCTCTGACATTTACTGTGCATATATATATGTAATTAGTTTTAACATCATTAGTAATTAAATTGTTTTGTCAGCTGGTTTTGGGTATTTTATATTTCATTTATAGAAATATAAAAATGACAAGTAGATGTGGTTACTGTTTTACAAAGTATAATTTGGTAACTCAATATTGTTGAAGAACCCAACACTACCAGAATTTGAGAACTCTAAGAGAGTGTATAGAAAAACAATTCAATATATTTTATCTCTCTCACTCATACACACACACACACACACACACACACAAAAACTCTTCAGAATAAAATAAATAACTTTTCCAAGGTCACTTAACTGCAAGAAGTTAGATCCAAAAAAAGACTCAAGTATCCTGATCCCTAGCCATAAGCTGTTTCCTCTAAACCATTTTTCCTCATTTGTGCTCTGCTCTCTCTGGCAGCTTGGCTCAAATTGCTTCCTTACCCATTCATATTTGCTGCTTCCAAACTCATCATACTCTCCCTTCCAGCTCTAGGTCCATATGGCCATGTTCTTCTGGGAGGTGGCTGTCTGAAACTGCCACCATCACACTGTCCACTTCCAACTGTGTGAGGGGGCCAGGCAATGACTTTTGGGCACTATTAACCTGCATTGGCTGGATTCAGGAAGCTGAGGTGAAAAACTCTCTATTGTTTGTAAGCCCTGGAGCCAGACTCTGGCCTTCTGCAAACCAGGATGCCGTTGGTAGCTTACAAAGCAATTTCTGTACTTTTTTCAAATGACCCCACTGAAAGCAGGAGCACAAGGCAGAGAAAAATTGCTCCCAGTTATAAGAAGTTATTTATGAAAAATATTCTGAGTGCCTAACATGGATAGGACACTGTAAATGAGCAAATATATCCTAAACCTTCAGGTCCAGTGAGGCACACAGTCTTCTCTCACTTATGAGGGGAATGTGATATGGCATTTACTTTTCTTTGCAATCTCTAGAAGGGGAGCATATTGACTTGAAATATAGGGGACACTTTACAGAGGTAGCAAGAATTAAGACACTTTAAAAAGTCAATATTAAGTTTTGCTTCATTTTGTTATAAATTCAAATTTCAGAGACAAATTACTACAGCCATAAAAGTGCTTTGGATTCTCCAAAGGCCCCCATTGCCAAAATACATTTGTTCACACTCTGCCATGTCATCTAAGATTTGCACAAACATTTTTTTTCTACTGATTAGTCAGAGACCTACCTCATATACACACGTATCTATTATATTTTGTGAGGTTAATTCTTAGCGATAGGAAATTCCATAGGCAATAACCCAAAAGATAAAATCATTTTGATGGGAAGATATGAAGATACTATGAAGTGCTGTTAGATACAGACCCCTATGTGGTCACAGGAGTGAAGGGATATAGAATTCCAGGGTGCTTAATAAGAATTGGGAAAGATAAAAGAAGAAGGGTGAACAGATATTAAAGAAATGCTTTCTACATTTCGAAATTTTGCCTAAATCAGTGGAAGAGAACTTAGTCCTGGCCATGGCACAGCTGGATCACAGCTGTACACAGTATGCCTGGCATGCATTGCACCAGTCAAGGGCCAAGGCCACCTATACTAAAGACTGCTAGAGGGCACTGAGAAATAACCTCCTTTTCCCTGAACAGGAGTCAAAGGGCTTGAGACAGATGAGTATGAAATGCAGCCGACTTCCTGATCTCTGGCCATTAGCTAATGCCTAGGGAAATGAAATTTGTTTGCCCTTTTAACATTTACCTGACTATTTAACTACAAATAGCAATGCTAGCCTTAAAATGATCCTTCATGCTTTAGAGAATCAGCCATTAATGTGTCCAATTGACCTTCTGAAGTAGTGAATTGTCTCCATTGACCACATTTTCCATGTACAAATCTTTAGTAATAAATACACTGATTCCAGAAGTCAATAGACTGAATGGCTTTTGTGTCCTTAACAGGTATGAATAAATTAAATCTCTAGGCAAATGAAAGTGGAAGTCTGCATGCTTTCTTTTGGTAAAAGATGAATATTTTGGGCTTCCTTTTCTGCTTGCTTGAGTCAGCAGAGGATTGGTCTTAAAGCTCATCAACATGCATGTGCACTCCCCATATAAGAAAAGGGTTTGGTTTAGTCTTGCTTATTCATCACAAAGCCTATGCCTACATATGGTCCACAAATTGAGCATTTTGTGCGTGATCCAGATTTGCAGCTGCCTCACAGCTCAGCTGATTGACTCATCAATGCTACAAACGAAATTGGCCACTAAGATACCTTTAAGTGACACACAAAAAGTGTATTCATGCATTTATTTATTCTTTTCAGTGGGGGAACAAGTAGAATGCTTGATGGTCATCTCTATATGGAACTTAGTTGACAGTGGTCACTATGCAAACAGGACCCGGGTAAAATATTCTTACTATTAACTACATAATTGAGATAAAAGAAGAAAATTCCCTAACGTGTTCTTAATGACCCAGGGGATAAAATGAGTGTCTTAATTTTGATTTTGGCCCTGTTACTAATAGGGATGTTTTGCCCTATAAAATCATGTATAAATTTTATACTGGGCTACATATTAACTCTTTAAAGTGCTTTACATTTTGTTGTCCAGTTTCTCAAAATATTATCTTAGCAATGACTTCCAATTATTGCCCACTCATTTTTTCAATGCATTGCTTCCTTTGATTGTCCACCAAAATTTTGTGACATTATCAGCTAAATAAAGAGGAAAATAAAAGGCTATAAAACTAATTACAACAGAATATAAATAATAAAACATATATGTGCAAAAAATTTAACAAAATTTTCCAAAGTCCATGCCCCCAACTCTTTGCTTCAACTTCAAAATGATGTGAACAAGTTAAGCAGGGGAAAGGAAAATCAAAATATTCTATTTAGCATAAAGAGCATCTAAGAGGCACAAAATGGAGATGATATGTTTGGAAAATGTACAGTAGAGTAATTTGCCATCATTGAAATATAATTTTTGAGAGGAAGTATATGGGAAAATTAAGGAATAAAAATGAAGAAAGAGTGGCTAGGAAACAATGGACCTCAAACCCTAATGTAACTAATAGTTTAAACTTCTGAGCTCTAGTGAGGAGGTAAGGATTAAGTTCGGAGCATTGTGGATGATTGTATTTACACTGTAGAAAGATAATTCAATTGGATGTGAGCAGAAATCGAGAATTCATTTTATCTGTGGATAAAGAGACTGGAGATAACGGTAATCAGAATTCAAAGAGCAGCTACCTAGTGAAAGGAAGCAGTTGAGGATGATTTTTAAAAGTCTGGGCTGCATGATGTGGGGTGTATTGATTTCATTACTTGGTGGAGCAACTATCAGAGCAATATTGTCCAGTGGTATGGAAAAGGGTACAGATTATGGGTCTTATTGTATATCAGTGATCACATTGGCTTTATAATTGGGAACACTGGTTTAAACCTCAAGAAAAATGTCCTAGCTAGAAGTACACTTTTGAAGTATTAGAATGAAAGATATAAAGAGAACAGTTCTGTTTTATAAAAGCCCATTATATACAGAATGTGTAATCAGAGGAGCCTGGGTCAGAGAAGCACATGCAAGATTTCTGATAATTATTCAGTTTAGTGAAGACCACACGGCTATCAGGTATCTGTTTTACCTTGTCCTTTGAAACAGTTTATTTTGCCTATTGTCTGATACTTCTATTTCATATGTATGTACATTAAAACTTTTTGCTCCTACAGATCCATAGAGCTTGCATGATCTATTATTTTATGGCTTTGGTATCATAAAAACATTGCAAATGAAGTATATTATCAAGCAGAAGGCAAGAAATTAAAAAATGAGTAATACTGTCAATGATGTTGGTCAAAATACTAATATTTTGAATCAAATTGACTCCAATTCAATAGGGTCAAGTGACTTTCTTTGATTACTTCATGCCAAATTGTTCATGAAACATTTCTCAAAGGAAATGACATCTGAATCTTATTTTAAAGATGTACTGGATGAAGTCCACCTAAATGTAATAGTTACTTGAGAAAAACAAAGAAGTAGCCAGTGCAAATTATTGTTCCATCAGGTAGAACAGAGTCAAAAAAGAGACATTCCATGAAATGAGCATTTTCTGAGTCCCTATTAGGTACTTTCTTGTTATTACCTCCTGGTCTTGCAGGCCAGGTGATAGTTAAGAAAGTTAGATTGCCTTGCTCCTCACTAGCATTTGGGCATAGATGAGATGAGGGAGTGGAAGGAAAACAATTCCATCCCCAAGTGTTTGTTTCTACCTACTCCTAAAATTTCCTGCATATTAATCTCTTAGACAAAGCTCTTAGGAGAAGGAACAGGGACATCCCAGAGAATATATTCATTTCAGAGAGGACCAAATGGGAGCACATGGACTATGTGCCACATGCTTCTGTGCTCAACCACTCCAAGGGACGTAAAGATGACACTGCAATGGAACTGGGTGCAGAGAGAGTGCGCCTGACATGCTAATATGATAATATATATACTCACGTGATAATAAATATACATGTTATTGGAAAACTTGAATAGGCCTTTATGCAGGTAGGGAAAGCAAGACTAAAAAGCTGAAAATTGAGGTTCAAGGCAACCAGTGAGGTGCTGGTACAGACAGGAATAGTAACTTGCTCTTCCCAGGAAGTGACCTTAGGAATCTGTGTTTACAAAGAAAGCAAGAACTTGAAAACCTGAGGCTGCAAATACCTCTGTTCTCATATTAAATTTAGTGTGGAAAAACATTTGTATTTGGCCAGAAGGTTTTTCATGGTTGAAAGTGATAGGAATTTCCCTTGACCACAAGATCTAAGCCTGTGTACCCATCACGTTTCTGCCATGAGCAAAATGAGCTCTGTCTTCTGAGCAGGGCAACATAAGGTGAATGAATGAAGTGGAGAACCATGGTGCCTTCTGAAACACCATTTATCTGCAAACAAATGTGGTCCATCTTCCAAGGGTTGCCTTCCACAACTTTGGAAGCATGGTGTCATTTGCTAGCTGTGGAATTCTTGTCACCTAAGACTGTTGTGGTACTGACTTGCACAGGGAGTTTCTGAGAACTTCTAATTGTTCTCAAATACTGCCTAGGGAAAGAACTTCTCTTTGTGGACAACCATCCTCCAGAAGCACTGAGAAAACCTGTGAGTTATGCCCTGTCTGTGCCTCCATGTTCTTCACTGAACAATTCCAGGGAACTTCATCTGCAGTGACTTCCTGACTTAAGTGCATGTAGCACTTCCTGAAAGTATATGAAAAACCTGCACTGCTATATTTGGGAAGCCTGAACTATATGTTATACCTGACACTCAGATAATGACTCCCAGTTTTACATCAGAACCATGAGGAAAATTCTTAAATTATCTGAGCTATGCCCTAAATTCTCTCAACAATTCAAAAGGAGCAGAACATTCATATTCTGGTGGTAGGAAATGGGATAGGTGGAAGTGAGGAGAGAATCTAGCAAAAAGTTAGATAAGAAGG
>RJWT010012362.1:0-22518 GCA_004365215.1 Cuniculus paca
GGCTGTGTCCTTATATGCCATCCGCATCCCAAGAATTTCCACAGGCAGGGCCCTGAGCATTATCTGGTGCTATCTTCAGATCTTGTAACTGATAGAACCTGCTTATTTTCCCAGCCAGTTTTGCTACACCTTACCTCCTATAACAGAAAATTGTGGAACAATTAAAAACTCAAGACTGAACATCTGACCTTTCGGTTGACTGGTCGGCAAAGGTGTAAAGAAGCTTCAACCAGGGTCCTCTTGATCCCAATGATCACTGCAGATGTAGAGGATGTTAAGGAAGCTAAAACAGAAGCAAAGGAATTGAATTTGCCTGGCCTATCTCCTCTCTGGGAGCTGGATCATTCACTCCTCCAGCGCCTGGGGTCAGGCACTGACCGGTGGAGCACAGCTGAGCAGCGTGTCCACACAGTCTCCCTCCCAGTGTCCAATTTGCTTGCAGGCTTTGTTTGGGTCTGCGTTTTCCTTGGGTGACCTGGGTGACTTGGGTGTGCTTAAAGCAGTGCCAATTGAGGCAGTCATAACTTTAGTCTTGTCTTCTTTTTTGCCTCCACCTTTCTCTTTGTACCTTTGTCTAGATCCTGACAGTTGAACACAAAAAAGGCTGTGGGCAGCAGTTGGGTGAAAGGATCTTGCATCCATCTGTAAAACTTAGAATCTTAAGAACATTGGGTTTCTCTGGGGTTTTAGTCTCTAGTGGACACAAGTAAGAGAGACACATACTTGCCTGAGTGACAACCGGGTGTCTGAGGACAGGATCATCACAGATTTTTTTTTCTTAGAGCCCTCTTTGTAGACCATGATTCATGGATTTTTCCAGAGACAAAGCCATGAGAGCCCGAACATAAAAGATTTCACACTACTTCCTATGACTTTTGCAGAAAGAATCTTACTAAAAATATTGTAAATTAAACTGCTATTCTGTACCTGTCTCTATTTATAAAGACAAGGGTGGAGACTGTGGTGCTCCAACTAGCTACTCCCAGATTCAAAGTTTTCCAAATTTTTTAGGATGCAGCCTGATACTGTGGTGACTGGGATCTGCAGGGTGCTTCTCCTGGCAGGTCACAGGGCCTATGGAAAAAGAAGGCTAGGTCTGCAGCCCTTCAAATGGCATCCCATGCAGAAGGATGCAGACCTGTTGAGCTCGCAAGGTGTCCTTGGTGAAATCAAGTACTCTAGCTAGTTGTCTCCAGGTGAGGTGGCACCAGTGCCTGCTTATTTTTTTTTCCTTAGAATTCTCCATTCCCTTTGACCCACTGACTCCTTACAGAGGAGTGGAGCAACCCCTCTCAGGGGATCCAATCACTTACAGGAACAGAGTAGGTTTCCCCAGGGACTCCAATGAGCCACTTCACAATGGTGCATCCCTAACAGATCAGGGCTGGACAGTAAACTTTTAAGACAACAAGGTGGATCCTTCCTGAAGGCCCCCTAGTTCAGAGTGGAGCATCCCCTGAGATCTCTCTCGCTCGCCTGAGAAACAGTGAGCTGCTAAGAGGTCCAGGTGGAGTCCTCCTGGGAGCTTCCTTAGCTATCGAGATGATGGCCCAGTAACTCCCTAGAGAGAATGCTGAAAGCCCACACGACGTCTGCAGGCCACTTAAGCAGGGTGGCCCCTTTTTGGAGGCCTCAAACCAGCTATTTGAGAAATAATATCCCATACACTTATTTCAATAATAAAAACTCTGGTAAAAACAAAACTTTAACAATTCTAAGAATAAGGATAGCTCTTCTTTTATATACTTGCAGCTGCTTAAATCGACCTTTGCTAGCCGTTCCTTAGTTCTGCTCAACGCACCAGGCACATACATTTTAAATAACCTGAATTTCCGCTGGAATAAATAAGAAGAGGGATCAACATGATTCAAAGTAAAAGCATGGAAGAGGCTCATATGTTTTCTAAAAGCAGAAGTTTAGCGCTTATCTGCAAGGGTGAGATTTTCTGATATTCATGATATCAGTTTAAAAACAGAAATTGGTGAAGAAACATGGCAGAATAATGTGACTGACCAATGTAACTAACCAAAATGGCTGAAAAAACATGGTAGAATCTATGTGGCTAATTCACAAGATAAACCAAAATGGCTTAAAATATGGCAGACACTTGTGACCAACTCATACGATGAACCAAAATGGCCTATAATGTGAGTGCATCCATGTTACTAACTCAGATGTGGAGACAAAATGGATGCTACACACCCAGAAATTTGGGTTGAAATGAAATGAGGTTCTGAGAAAATCACTCACTAAGGATACACAGATGCAAAAGTTCATCTGGGGCAATGCACACAAGAAAATTTGAACAAGAAAAAAAGGGGTGGGGAGTAAAATGGAGTAGGTGTATACTCAAGCAGGAGACCAAGTTATCAATCGTTATTTTTCCCAAAAGAGTGAGAAAGCTGAGCAATGTATTGTGGAAATCAAAAACATGGGGACAAAAAGGCATACTAAGCTCTAGGTCACATAAAGTGAACATGAAGGATTTGTACTACCAATGGGCTAATAACAATCTTTGGTAATCCTATACTGACTTGTACATACAATGAGTGACTGGGAATGGGAGAGAGAAAATAGAAAAAAGGAGAAAAACTGTAGTTAGAGTTGTGGAGCTCTTACTGACTGGAAAAAACACAGAGGCCATGTGCTTCCTCTCCTCCATTTCTGATAGTGGGGCCCACTGTGAAAACATTCCCAGAGCCATAAGAAAATTTCCCATTTCCCAGCTTCCATTTACTTTTCCTACCCTGGAGTTCCCTGCATCTTACCAATAACCAAGAATGATCCAGACCTCTGACAGATGAAGCTAGTACTGGGATAGAAGGGACAAGAAGGGGATTGGAGCTTTCCAAGGGGAAAGAGAGAAGGAAACAAACAAACAAAAAAAGCAAACATACAAATAACAAACATTCTTGGATGTAGATTTTAGAGAGAGAAAAACAAAACTGTGCCCAAAGAGCCTTATCTGCTCCTATCTGGATTTGCCAAAATATCTTACCAGTTTCTGGGTTTTGAGAATCTCTTTCTAGAGGTATTTTCTAAGTTCTTCCTGTCCTGAACAAAGAATCAGTCATGACAAGCATGAAAGGTAGCAAGGTTTTACATTTAGCAAAGGTAGGAAAAGGAACATGCTCTGCAGAATAAGTGTGGGGCAACTGAAAGTAGGAAAAGAAGTGCACTGTACAAGGTGAGAGGGAACCAGAGCACAGTGACCAAGATCTCAGTGGCAGCCATCTTTCTTAGCCCCTTCTCAGACTGATGTCAGGTCTAGGCCATCCTACCAAAATCTCGCTCAAGTTCTCATGAAAATAATTGAAGGTAGTGTTCTCTGATTGGTCACACATGCAGGACTTTTCAAACAGTTCCATCCATCTCCATGATTATCCCAGATCTCCATGATTGACAGGTTATATCCACTTGCCAGCCAGGAGCCCACACCCTAATCTCCTGTCTCAGTGCAAACGACTTAGGTAACTCCCTTGTACATACATTGTCTGTCTAAAAAATAAGAATCATAGGACCTTCCCTGTAAATTAGCCAATATATACTAAAATCATTTAGAATGGTGGCTGGTACATAATGAATACTCAAAAAATGTCATCACCAGCACATCAACATCATCATTTAAACCAGTGTTTTCCTATCAAGGTTGATTTTATATCTCAGGGGACATTTGGTGAGTAGCAATCAGGGATTCTAGTAAAATTTCTCCATTGCACAGGACAGTCCCCAATCAAAGAATAGTCAGACCCCAAATTTCAGTATTTCTGAGGTCGAGAAGCACCCATTTAAACTCTTCTACTATTGAAGATGAAATTTAAAGGATAAAAATATTTTAAAATGTTTCAAATAGCCCTGAATAAAAATAATAATTCATTAATTATCTTCAAAACATCTGTTAGGAAAACTATGAATTACCGAAAATCAGAAATCTTCACAAACATATATAACTATCAAGTAGGGAAAATTTTCTGATAGGATTACATAATAACTAATGTGCTTCAATAGCAGGGAGAAAAAGGGGTGAAATATAAGACATAGGGAAAACTGCTAAAGGGAACAAAAATTGAAGGCAGAGACAGGGATCTCTGCACTCTTTTCTAAGCCGCCTGGGTAACACGTGACAGATCTTCCATCTTTGCATTTGTCTCCCTTTTTTCCCCTTACACTCACCTCCATTAATTTCTTGATACCATTGCTTGCTTTTGTACATGTTTGTAATGCATCATGTGTGCATTTCTTGAATGAAGTTGCTACCTATATATCCCCTTTTCATCCTCTTTGTGCATTTTTTGACTTCAAGCATTTTTTCATGTATTTATTGGCCACTTGTATATCTTTATTCCATAACGTGTGCATTCATTTTACTTGCTTATGTTTTATTTGTGTTTTTTATTTTTGGTAGTCTAATTTTTTTAGTTGTTCCTATATTCTAGACATTAGTATTCTGTCTAAAGTATAGGTAGCAATTTTTTTTATCCATTCTATAGGTTGTATTATCACTGCTTTTTCTTTTTTCCTTTTTTTCTGTGCAGAAGCTTTTTAATTTGACATGATCCCATTTGTTGATTCTCAGCGCTTATTTCCTGTGCAACTGGTGTTCTGTTCAGAAAGTCCATTCCTAAACCTATGAATTAAACAGTTTTAGCTATTTTGTCTTTCAGCAGGTTAAATGTATCAGTTCTAACATTTATGATCCATTTTGATTTTTTGTTTCATTATTTATTGGTTTTTTGAGACAGGGTCTCACTATGCAGTTCAAGCTGGCCCAGAACTCACTAAGTGTTGGTTTTTTGGTCACAAATTTCTTAAGATGCTGTTTATCATCAAAATATCTCATTTTTCACCAATTTCAAAAGGTAGTTTTGCAAGATACATCATCCTGGGTCGGAAACTTGTTTTCTTTTGGCACTTGAAACACTTCACTGCAAGCTGTCCTGGTCTTTCCGATTTGTGATAAAGAGGGTTGCTGTACTTCTAATGGGTTTTCCTTTATAAGTGATTTGTTGCTTTTCTCTAACCACTTTTAAGATTCTGTTTTCGTGTCGAACTTCAAGGATTTTGGGTATGTTCTGTCATTGGGTGGTGCTTTTCTGCTTCAGACTATTTGGGGTTCCCTATGCCTCAGTTATTTGTATGTTAAATTCTTTACCCTTATTTGAAAAATTTTCAACTATTATTTCAGTAAACATGTTTCTTATGCCATTTTTGCTGTCCTCTGTTTTTGCACTAACCCAATTAATCTTAATTTAGTCTTTGTGTCATCTGGAAGCTTTTGGTTTCATTTTTCATGTTCTCTTTCTGTTTTTAAGATATTCCTTGCAACTTGTTCACCAGAAGGAGCCCCCATCTTCTAGTTCTCACACTAGTCATTTCTCATACCCATTCATCTGATAGAAGTTTTAATCTCTTGTATTTATATTTAGAATCTTTGTTGAGATAGAGTCTCTCTATGTAGTTCAGGCTGACTTTAATCTTACTATTTTAGCCTAGGCTATCCTTGAACTTGCAGTGATCCTCCAACCTCAGCCTCCCTAGTGCTGGGGTTGCAGGTGCATGCATTAAACAGCTCATTATTTAGTCTTTTTTATGGACTCTGCTTCTCCTATGGTCATCATGTATCATCCGCATCACTTTGTTAAAGCTCTTTGAGCTTTTTATTAGTGTATTCTGTAGACTTGCTAATCCTTTTATTTTGGTGCAATTTCTGATTCTTATATCTTCTATAGCTCGTCATGCCTTATTGACCTATTTTGTTATCACCTCTGATATTATTTTGAATATTCGATGTATATGGCTTTTGGTTTTTACTTTCCTATCCTGAATTTTGTTGGCTTTACTTATCATGTTTCTAGTTTTGTTTGTTTGTTTTTTGTGCTAAGTCTTGAAGATTGATTGTAGTGGAAATCTTTATTTCTAGTATGGAGACCTCTCTAGTTAAAGTCCACTTTTCAGTGATGTACCCTGGGCATGGGTCTAAATATTGGCCTTTGCCTCATCCCAGGATCCAAGTTTTCCAGGAATGGGTCACAGTATTGTTAATAACCTCAGGAATATTCAGATATTGTTTTCCTGAAAAACTGGTAAATAGCAATAGCTATGCCACATTGGCTATAGTAATAAAGCCAGCATCAACTATGACATCAAATACAAACTGATTATTGATAAACCCTAAGGGCCAATAAAGAATCATCTTTTCCCCATACAAAACATATCTATAATTATAGTCTGAACACTAAGACAAAGCAAATATTGACCTATAATTGAGCAACAGTAAATATCTACTAAATGGAACAATTTTACTTCTACTAACAATAGAACTGTATTTAACAGCAAAAGCACAAATATAACTACCTATCTAAAAATTTTTAAAGATTAGTAGTTTTACTAGTAAAGCAGAGAAGGTATGGAACCAGCAAATGATAAAAGCAAAATTTGAAAAATTAATCAATGTGATATGAGAAGGAATAGAGAAAATTGAGATAAGGTGTCCTTTAGGAGGAAAAGGAAATTAAAATTGATGGTGAACAGTCATAGGAAAGAGCAAACAAGAAAAACAAAAGATGCAAGAGAGGAAAAATAAGAAATAAAAGAAAAAATAAGGGAGAGAAAGAGTCAAAAAGGAAAAAGAGAATAGGAGATAAAAGAAACTAAAACAGGAAAACATAGCATGAAAAATACTTCAAATTTCCAAAAAAATCAAACAAAAGAAAGAAAAATAATGCAAAAGCAGATTGAGTCAATGAAAAAATTTCCTGTGTTACAGAATGAACACTTTGTTTCTAGGATCTGTGGTCTTGGGACCCCGCCATTCAGGATTTTCTGTCCTGAGCTGTACAGCCTAAGGATTCTTGAGAAGACCTCCTTGCACCAGAGGCCCCTCAGTTCTGTGGTGAGGGTATTTGTAGCACCCCCCCACACACACTATTTTCTTTCTTTTCTCTGCCTTTTCCTTTGAAACCCCCTAAATCCTAGTCTTGAAAACTTCACTTATTCTATGGCCTATAAATGATAGCTTTGATGCCTAGTTAGCAGTTAGACCTCAAACAGTGAGTGAACTTTGGCTAAATCCCCCAAAAGCCTCCTTCTCTCCCTTAATTGGCCATAATAACTATGAAAAGGGAAACAAATGGGTTTATCTCAAGGCACCAAACTGCCTGGTGCCCCCATTCTGTGTGTCAATTAACCAGATGTGTAAGAAGGTCTTGTAACATTCCAGAGCAATGACAGTGCTGCAAAGGTGGTATCCATGGAAACCCCCTGAACTTGTGAGCTCATACGGTGATTTATAATGGGAGTGGACAAAGGAATCAGGACCTGTTCTGATTTGTAGGTGGCCCCCTCAAGCCTCATGTAGTCATGGAAGCAGCTGAATCTAGTGTTTGTGATTGATTTGTTGTCTAGTGCTGGGATTGGCGGTGTAAGTTCTGCACCCACCCAGGGGTGGAGCTGACATACAGTGTAAGGTCAGAAAGGAGGCATGCTTTTCTCTCTTTTGCCCTGTTTGCTCTTGCTGCTTGCATGAACAGCTGCCCCCCCAGCCATGCCACCCTGCCTTGGAACCAGCTGAGTATGGACTAAAACCTCCATAACTGTAAGAAATAAACCTCTCCTTCCTTCATGTTGGGCATCAGGTATTTTGTCTCAGCAATGAGAAAAAAGTAACCAAGACAGGACCAGTCAACAAGTAGCCAGGAGTTTAATGGCAGATTGGACTGGCCACTGCAGTTTTGAATTAAACCTCACTTATTTCCAAAACTCAGTGTCCCATGGGTAATTCTTTTGCCATAACACTGTCCACCCAGGTGCTGCTAGCATTGAAATCAAGATGGGTCCTTGCTCCCTTTGGTAGATGGGGAATCTGATCAGCTCCCTGGTTTCTGCTGGATATAAGCTGTTGGGAAGGGGTCTGAGTGAAATGTTGGACTTACTGTCCAATTGTGGGATCTGGTTGTTCCCTTCTCTTTTCAGGCATTGCTCTCATCCAGGTTGATAGGTTAGTCCTCACCTCTGCTGCCCTGCGGAGCAGCAAAATATGGAGCTGGCTTGGAGTAGGTGGGTAGTTGCACCCTTTGTCTGCGGGCACTACCTGTCTGAAAAGGGCCTACTTGCTTGCATGGGAGAAGGTCACCACCTGTCCTGTGCAGGTCTGTATACTCACAAGAGGGAGGTGCACAACTCATGCCACACATGTCTGTTTGGTTGCACAGGAGAGGGATATCGATCGTCTGGTGTGGTTACTATTCTTCACGTGGGGGAGGGTCACTGCTTATTCAGTGTGTCTTCTTGCTCACCAAATAGGAGTTTTTGAAAGCTATAAAAATTGATATTTAATTACAGAATGACAATACATTATTGCCTTAATATATTCATGAGTAGGGCATAATTCATATATTTTTCTACCAGGAGGATCTGATTTGAATTTGATCATTTCTCCTAGTTTGTACCACTGGTGGTACATGAATGACTGTCTCACCAGGTAACCCACTTCTCAGGGATTTTTTTTTTTTATTACAACAATGCAAAGAAAAGCATTGATTTAAAAATGAGATGTCATCATGCTACAGTTCCTTAAGAAAAACTTTAAAATGGTATAAAAATTTGTAATGCAAATAATTTGCAGTCCAGCAGCTGTAAATGTATATTGTATATAACAACAATTGGATATATATTTGTAAGCCTTCCAGTTAAAGTTTAGAGAATTAATTATTGATAGTTTATTTATGAATAGACTTTTCACTAATGTTGCTGTTAAAATGACTGATAAAAGTCATCATATCCTTTTGTACCACCAGTAGTACAAACTTCCCAATGAGACAATCATGCAGGTACCAGCGATGCTTCAAGCTGCCGGAAATGTGTTAAAATAATGGTTCCAGCTTGATGTATTTTCTTTTGTGAATTAAAAGCATATTTGAGGCTAGTGAAATTTAAGAAATTGAGTAATTCCAGATTTTAAAGCACTCTTATGCCTTTCTGACCTGACAATATTCATAGAGAAGAGAGACTCCATTTTCCAATCAATTATTATGAATTTTTTGCAAAATTGTACTTCTAAGTGAAACCTTGGTTATTTCTGGCAAGGAAATTATCATTTCTCTGATGGAAAAATTTCTTTAATTTCACTAGTTCAGAAACAAAAACTAAACAAAACCATATGCTATGCCATAAAATCTAATGAGTATGCCAAATTACACTGGAAGGGGGAGTGAAAAGAAGGAAGATGTACTGAGAGGTTAAAAACTCATAACTGCTGTCAGATATGTAGGTATTTTGAGTTCTTTATAAATATTGACTCATAATATATCTATTTTCCTGCAAATGACTCAGGCTTATTCTTTATTGCAGAGTAGTACTACATTGTATATAAATACCATGTTTTCTTTATCCATGAAACTCTTGATGGATGTAAGGCCACTTCCAAGTTTTAGGAATGGTGTAGTCAGGGATTGCAAGGAAAATGATTACATACAGTACATACAATTTATAGTATTATTTATAATGGCTGCCCAAGGAATCAAATACAAAGACAGTGCAGAAAATCTGTCCACACACTAAGACCCAAAGAATCCATCTGAGGTCCTGGATTCCATAGCAATGTCCTACATGAGTCCAGCTGAAGACTTACAGGCCATGACAATACCCCCCATGGGGTATTGAGGCCTCCAACTGAAGGCCTAGAGCCCACAACGATTCATGTAAGTCTGTTTCATGGATCTGTACTGGGAAGGCCAAAGATCAGTGGAGGAAGCTAGAAAGTCTATGCCAGCAGGGTGAAGGAACTGTGCCAGTAGTCTGAGGGTTGTGCACCGGAGCTAAGAAGCGTATCAGGAAAGAAGCTCATCAAGGTCTTCCAGGAGAACCCATGGCGACAGGAGAACCAACCACAGCAAACAACAATACAGTTCCTCTTCTCCTGGTTTCCTTTTAATACTGGCAACAATCCTCAGGTGGGTCATCCATGCTCTGCACTGTGCTAATTCAGTTCAGCTGATATTACAAACTGATCACCAATTACCAATCCACCTCAAGGATTTATGGATTGTGCTGCTGTAAACACAAGTATGCATGTATCACATTAACACATAAACTTTAACTGTTTCTTGAAGATATCTACAAGTGGAACAACTGGGTCAAATAAATTACTCATAGTTTTGCAAGGCTCTCCATACTACTTTTGATAGTAATTTTACCAGTGTTCCTTTGACCCAGAGTCTTTGGTGTCAATTGATTACTTGATGTTAGTCATTCCTTCTAGAGTAAGGCAGATTTCAAGAGTTGTTGTAAGTTGGTATAGGTCTAGATATGTTGAAGATTTTTAATGGAGCCATTGGTACGTCTTCCATGGAGTATCTATTCATTTCAATTTCCTATTCATTTTTTGTTTGGGTCCATTGTTATAGAGATCTAATTGTTTTTCAGTTCTTTATATATTCTATATATTAGTTCTCTGTCTGAGGAGTAGCTGGCATTTTTTCCCTATTTTGTAGGTTGTCTTTTCACTGGGTGTTATTGCTTCCTTTTCTGTGCAGCTTTTCATTTGATATAATTCCATTTGTTGATATTTTGATACAACTTCTGCAATTATCCACTCAGAAAGTCCTTGCCTATATCTATGCTCAAAAGGTTTTGCTGTTTTTTCTTCAATGATATTAAGTATTTCTCTTTAATATTTTTTTTTTGTACCAGGAATCAAACTCATGACCTTGAGCTTCCTAGGCAGGTACTGTGCTGCTAAGCTATATCCCCAGTCCTAATATTTATTTCTTTAATTCATTTTTATTTTAGTTTAATGTATGCTGGTAGATATGGCTCTAGATTCAATCTTCAACATGTATAGCCAGTTTTTCCAACACCATTTCAAAGAGTTCATCTCACCTCCAAAATATATTTTCTAAATCCTCTATTCTGTCCTATTGATCCATATTTCTACCTTTGTGCCAATGTCATACTGTTTTTGACACTGTTGCTTTGTAATATATCTTGAAATCTGGGATTGTGATACCTCCCGTTTTGCTCTTCTTCTCTAGGTTTGCTTTAGCTGTTCTGGGTCTCTTCTGATTCCACATGAATTTTATGATTTTTATTTTGAGTTCTGTGAGGAATGCTGTTGGTATTTCAATTGGAATTGTTTTAAAACTATATATTAGTTTTGATAGTATGGCTATTTTGACAATATCAGTTCTAAATATCTGGGAAAAAGTATATTTTCCCATTTTTGCATGTTCTCATCAATTTTCTTTTTTCAGAGCATTATTTTTTAATAGAAGTCTTTCACTTCTTTGTAAGGTTAATTCCTAAGCATTTAATTTTTCTCGAAGCTAGTGTGAATGGTACTGTTTTCCTACTTTACTTCTTGATTGGTTTATTCTTGTGTTCAGGAATACTGTTATTCATAATGCTAAATTTGCTCCTTTGTTCTAGGGATCTTTTGGTGGAACTTTGTGGGTTTTCTGGGCAAGAGATCATATCTTTTGGGAAATAAAGACAGTTTAAAAAAAAAGGAAAAAAAGTTTGACTTTTTTCTTTTTTAAGCATATCCATTTTATTTTACTCTTTACTCTTATTGTTCTGGCTAGAGTTTCAAGTACTGTACAGAGCAGAAGTTATGATAGTTGTACCCTTGTTCTTTTTCTGGTTTTGGAGGAAAAGACTTCAATTTTTTCCAATTTAATATTATCTTAGCAGTAGGTTTGTGTTAAACAGGTTTTATCTAATAGAAATAAGGTCTTTCCATACTTATTGTCATCAGGATTTTATCATTAACTCATATTCTGTTTTGTCAACAGACTTTTCTGCATGTATGGAGATGATCACATGGTTTTTGTTCTTCATTCTCTTTGCATGATATATTTTTTGATTTATATGTGTTGAACTATCCCTGCCCCCTAGGATGAACCCTCTTTAGTCAGAAGTATATTCTTTATTAATTTTCTGCATTCTATTTGGCAGTATCTTTCCAACTGTGCTCATTAGTGAGACTCATCGTAGTTTTCTTTTTCAATTGAGTTTGTATGGTTTTGGAATCAAGGTAATGATGGCTTCCAGCAAAGAGTTTGGTAATACTCCTTCCCTTTCAATTTCATTAAGTGGTTTGCAGAGTAGTGGTGTGGAGAATTCCCTAAAATTTTTGCAGAATTCAGTGGTGAATTCATTGTCTTCTGAGCTTTGTATAGTTTGTAGATTTTTTATTTTTTACCAGTTCAATTTCATTGCCTGTTATTGGATTATTTAGAATGTTTATGTTTTCTTGGTTCAGTTTTGGTAATTCATAAGTACCTAAGAAACTATTCATTTCTGCTGAGTTCTCCAACTTATTGAGTACAGATTTTCAAAGTATTTACTAATAATTTTCTTGATTTTGTCATACTCCATTTTTTGCATTTTTCTTTTTAATTGGATCAATATGGGCCTTCTCGTTCCTTTGCTTGTAATATTTTAGTATATGTGCTGTGAACTGAGCACACTTTATATGTAATATTAGATAAGATTTTGTCTTCTCTAAAGAACCAGTTCTTTGAATCGCTGATTCTTGGGGGTTTTTTTTGTTTTTTTTTTCTGTGGCACCGAGAATAGAACTCACAATCTCACACTTGCCAGGCAGGTGCTTATGCCACTGAGCTAAATCCCTGGCCTGGTATTTTTTATTTTCAATTTCATTAATTTTTGTTTTCATCTTTGCAATTTCATCCTTGTACTAATTTTGAATTTGACTTTTTCTTGTTTTTCTGAGACTTGAGGTATTTCACTAGTTTATCTACTTGAGTCTGCTCTGTTTTTCTTCTTTTTTGTTGTTGCTATTTGTTTTTGATTTTGCTTTCTGTTTTTCTAATGTGGACATTCATAGCTATAAACTTTTTCTATTAGGACTGTTTGCATTGTCACCCAGATGAAATATCATTTGATTCTAGGAACTAATTTCTTTCTTGATTTTTTCTGTGACTACTGATTATTCATGACTGAACTGTTTAATCTCCATATGTTTGCAGGATTTTGATGGCTTCTTTTTGCCACTGTTTTTCATTTTTGTTGATTTAATAATATGCTTGGGATAATTTCAATTGATTATCTGCTAGTTTGTGATATAGTTTGGAGAAAGTTCCTTGTGCTTCTAAGAATATGTATTCTGTTGTTGGGTGAAATACTCTGCGCGTACATATTAAATCCATTTATCAGAAAGCATGTATCAATTCTGATCTTCATCAACTGTTTGTATAGTTTATCTGTTTGTTTGAGATAGTGGGGTATTATGAAACCCCAGGATATTCGTGTTGATCTTTATCTGACAATTGATGTCTAGTATTGTTTGGTTTCTTTGAAGGTGGATGCACTGGTGTTTGGCTCATTTATATTTATAATTGTCTCTTGCTCGTATGTTATTCCCTTAATTAATATGTCATGACCTTTGCATTGTCTGATCAGTTTTGACTTGAAACTTGGTCTGAAAATAGGATACCTAGTCCTGCTTGTTTTCAAGTTCTTGTTGCATGCCATGTGTTTCCCATCATTTGATTTTTAGTACATGAAGTTGTTGTTAGATTATATGTGTTTCTTTTATACAGCTTACTGCTTGGTTTTGTTTTTTGATCCAATCTGCTGGCCTGTTTCTTTTGTTTGGTGAGTTAAAAACATAGACATTGAGAGTGATTACTAAAAGTTACTGACATATTCTACTCATTGCCTTATTTTCCTGTTCCTAATTCCTTTTTCCCTCCTCCTAACTCCTCAACCTCATTGTGAATTAATTTCATTAAACGTTTTTGCATTTTGGCTGCATTGTTTTTTTCCAGGCTATCCTTGAGAAATTTTTGGCATAGTGCTCATGAATTTTTTAAAGTGGTATTTTCATGGGAATTTCTTATTTGTCCATCACTTTTTCATGATAGTTTTTCAGATTTATTAGTATAGGTTGGATATTGTTTTCTTTTAGGGCTTGAAATACTTCATTCCAGGCTTTCCTGGCTCTAAGATTTGTGTTGAGAAATCTATAATTCTAATGGGTTTACCTTCATTAGGTATTTGTTGCTTTGCTGTGACAATTTTTAAGATTTTTGTCCTTGTGTTAAACTTCAGAAATTTTGACTACGTTGTAGAAGAGTTCTTTTCTGATCATGGCTATTTGAAGTTCTATATGTTTCAAATAGCTTTACTGCAGGTCTTTCCCCTAATTTGGAAGATTTTCTGTTGGTATTTGTTTAAATAGGGTTTTAAAGTCATTCATGTTGTCTTCTAAGTTTTCACTAATTCAAATTAATCTTAGATTAATCTTCCTTGAGTAATCTAGGGCCTGTTCTATTTGTTTTATCTGTTTTCTTCTTGTCCAAGGTATCTCTGAGTATATAATCACTTGCATTAGCACTATTTTTTATCTCTGACATTCATGCCTTACATTGGTCACTTCTACTGTATTTCAATAGAATTTTTATATCCAAGATTTTTGTTTAGGACATTCTCATGGACTGTAATTCTTAGCCAAACTTGTCATTCATATTTTATGTCATTTTGTGTTGCTGAGTTAGCTTTTCATTGTCTTCTATAAGCTCACTGATCATTTTGTTTATTAAGTCCATTATCTGTTTAGTTATATCATCTTTGAATTCATAGAACATCTTGATAAACTGTAGTTTTTTGTCTTCTCTTTTATTACTTCATATAATCCAGGGATTTTTCTTATTTTCTTACCATCAGTGCACCATTCACCAGCTTTTAGGGAAGTGGAAATTTGGAAAGCATTTAGTGACCCTGTTTTTTCAGGTTGTATTGTGTGTGTGTGTGTGTGTGTGTGTGTGTGCATGTACTTGAGAGCTGGGTGTTGTGGTGGAATTATACTGGAAAGATTTTGTATGGAGATCTATCTGTTTGGTATTTTCTTTCCAGCTATGCACTATGTACACAGCTATTTATTGGTGTCTATCTCTGCAGTGAAATCTGACCACCACTATTAACTTATCATCCTTAACAACAGAAAGGAGTTCTGCAATTATAGACACAAAACCAAACTAAATATTGAAACACATTAAATGCAACAACTATAGCACCATTGACAATAGAAAAGTATTCAATACTAATAGAATAGTATCAATGACATTAAAATTAATATGGCTTTGCTGGGCATGGTGGCACATGCCTGTAAATCTCAGTAATCAGGAGGCTGAGACAGGATCACCATGAGTTTGAGGCCAGCCTGGGCTACATAGTGAGTTTAAAGTCAAACTGAACTGCCAAGTGAGACCCTGTCTCAAAAAAAAAAAAAACAAAAAAAACCCTAAAAAATAATTTAATACAACTTACTACTGATTCCAGTAAAGATGGAAGGGGTGGAGAAGGTGAAAATTAGAGTAATAAAGTTTTAAAAATAAAGAAAAGGAAGACAAGCAGAGGGAGAAATAAGCGATACAAAAGATTCCTCTAAACAGGAAAAAGTCAATAGAATTAGATAAAAGTAACAGAAAATAATGAAGCAGAAAAAAGAAAAAGAGACTAGAGAATAAAATAAAAAAAAGAAAAGAAAAGAACAAATCTGTAACCAATGAAGAAAGAAATTTCTCAGGATTCTGATAAGTCATATCATTCCAAGTCCTGTAGTTTTGGACTCCACTAAATATCAGGGAGGAATAGTGAGTCATGACTAAGACCTACTTTGTTTCCATCATCGTATTCTTGTGTGAATGCTGAATCCTGCTCAACCTTTCCTGCTTGATGTAGTCAATGGTGCCCACCCTAGGGTTGTATTTACTCCAGCTGCTACTACTTTTCATGTCCCTCTGTGAGCCCCAAATCACAGATTTCTTTACCTAATTTATGGCCTGTAGAGCCCCCGCCCCATTCATATACCCAGGCTGTGACAGCTTTCTAAACTGAGGCATATCTCTGATCATATCAGCTGACGGAGAAAGCAAAAGGGCCACTCGTCACTGTGCTGGATGTAGATAGTGGGATGGTGGGGTGAAGCCATCCACTTACTGACAATGCTTTCAGTTCTAGCTTCTTCTAAAATCCACAAATGACCAGTCTGGAGTTTTCACTCTGGAGGGCAGGATCCTCTTGTTCTTTCTGGCCTGAGATTAAACTTCTTACGCATCTATCTCACCTGTACCCTCTGTGTGACTGTCTTTTGTGACCATGCCCAACCCAGTCACTGTGGTTGAGTGACTTCACAAAACATCATATGTGATTGTTTTGTAACTCATTGTTCAACAACTAAGCCCTTTCCAAAATGACTCCTGTTTAAACACTTTCAAATATAGCTGTTCTCCCCTATATTTCTTCTCCAACTCAAGCCTGCTGTGTAGAAGGAGTTACTTTCAGAATAAAATCCTATGTAGCCTTTCCAGTTTACAATAACTGTGGGCTTTTCTTAGGGCTGATGTGCTAGTCCAGTTCATTGTTTCTTCCCAGAGCTGCTGATATCCTCATGGCTTACCTTTTGTTACCAAAGATAAGATCTCCACCTGAGAGCTGAGGATAGCTCTGCAGACTGCCTCATTCTTTTCTTTGCATAATGTTGTTTCTTCAGTTTCTCTATAATTTCCAATTTTCCTGTCAGCTCCCTCTCAATTGCCAGAAATCTACTTAATTTTTCCTTCCCATTGTTGTTTTCCAGATGTCTGATTCTAGATCCTAAAGTGACTGTCTTTTGGTGCCGGTCTTTACTTTGGCTATATCAGTCTTACTCTCTGTTTCTTCATCTGTCTGATGGAGATATGATAATTCAGACACAGAATTAAAATATCCAGAGAAGTTTAGTTACTTAATAAGCATTATCTTTCCTTCTCTACCCATGGAAAACAGATATAGCACATGTTCAAATATCTAAATCTGTTTATAATATTCTTAATAATAAAATGGTCTAAAAGTAGTCTGTTTAGTGTCTCTGCTGTGTTAATGTTCTTATGTGCATGCCTCTGTAGTGAAATTAATAGGTAATTCCTCCAATAGAGTAATTACCCCTATAATGTCAAAGGGAAAAAAAATCTTGGGGAAAAACATTTCATTGTCAGGTACTTTTACGAGGACTGCTATCTGAAATGATTTCAAAGTTTTATTATTTCTTGATATAACACAGTCTGTTATCAATTACTTCTCTTCACGCTTCCCTACTGCTTTCCCTTCTTCATGAATGGGTATGTTTATCCAATCTTCTCAAAGGTGCTTTTCTTCCTAATGACTACTCTTACTGTCATTACTCAGCAAGAAGCTTGCTGTTTTGTTTCTATGGCTCAGAACTTATATCTGGCACTTATCAACATTCTCCTCAGCTATATACATTTGAGGGGTATCTTCTCTTTACCAAATTAGACGTTTCTTAGCTTAAAGGCTGCCTTTTTTATTATTTCTCTACAGTGTACTTAACACCCTGTCTTTTAGTTTGTTTTCTTCAGGTGTTATCCCTGAAATGGGAGGTCTTTAACATCATGAAGGAATATGATAAATATCTTTTTATATTTTTTTCTACTATCTATTGAGTTAATGGAATTTTGTAAAGAATCACTTTAGTGGTGTAAAGAGTGTTACATAGAAGTCATTAGATTTGTGTTGTTCTGATTCCCTGTAACTGGAACACCACCTCACATTCTTGACAATGAGGCTCACAGTCAGGGAGCATCTACTATGCACAAGGCAAAATGATATGTACTTTATATTCATAATCAATACTTTCTTATTCAGTACTATTTATTAATGGATCCAAGAATGATATTTTCCATAGGTAAGAGTTAATAAAGCTTACTTGCTAACATTACATCACCACCAAGATATAACTGGTTGATCAAAGCATTTTCCAAATAGGATTTGAATTGTTAGTGGAATGAAAAGACACTTTACATCTATTGGCAAAAATTATGAGCACTGCAGCCATATAATAAACTAAAACTATTTAATGAACAGTCCATGTCTGTGTCTTTTATTTTGCAGTAGAGTTGGCAAAGTTGATACTTGGTGCATTCTTCTGAATTAGTGATGGAACAAATAGACTACCACATCTGGAGAAATGTGATTTTTGGCTGTGTGTTGAATTTGGTATCTAGTGCCAGTTATCCATCACCTGAGGTGATGGGTTATTTTGGTAAAATATTACTTATTCTCAAAAGAATGCTCTATATCAAAACCATGCTATTGTTAATAGGACTTTTATTTTAGTGACTAAATGCCAAAAACATTTTTAAACACTCTGTTATCTTTCCTATCAATTTAGATCAGCCAGACATAACATATGTGAGAAGTTATCTAAATTTCAGCAATAAAACTCAGATGATGAAAGCTTTGCTTTCCTAGGTATCATCCAGTATTGATCTCCCAGTTGTTCCTGTTCTTCCTTTTTTATTGTCAAATCTGAACCACATTGCTTTTGTGATATCTGCTGAAATATATGGCATCATTGTTTGGGATTCACCATATGTCTCTTTGATCTCTTACCCAATAGGTAGCTTGGCTAAATTCCAGTTTGGCACTTATTATTATGAGAATTTTTATTTTTTCCCTTGCTTCTTATTCTATCCATGCTGTATCATACAGATGCATACAAAGCTATTTTTGATGCCAAAGAGAGTCATAAAAAGTCAACCTCTTATAACTGGATCCTTCTCACCGAAGTACTTGTTACTTGAAAGAATTGATATGGTGGGTTTCCCTAGTTTGAAACACAAACTTTCTTCATTTTGCTTTTGAGAGCCTTTGATTAGGGTAAAGACAAAACACACAGTTGTATTTACAAAGAAGGGACAGGAAAAAGGATGGAAATGAGTATAATGAGCATGTGGCTTCAGTCTAGTTGTTTCTCTGTGGAGTAGTGATGGTAAGAAAGATATACTGTCTGGTTCTCAGATTCTCTGAATTACATGCTGCATTCCTAAGTTAGCATATCTTATTTCCTATCTTTACTGTTTTAGAAGTTATGTGTTCTATGAAATACTTTAAAAACATGGAACAAATGTAATAATCATAGAAAAAATTAAGTCAGAATTCTGGTAAACATGAAGGACTAAGCTGATCTGAGAGATTCCTTATTCTCATTCACATACCAATATCAAGAACATATCCAGGAGCCAACTAGTCTGAAGAGGTTCAAAAGAGGGGGTGGACATTGGTAGCCAGGAGCCGAGGTTTCAAGCGCCATATGAGAAGGTATATCTAAGGCAACAGCTGTGTGTGAACAGTAACTTTTTGAAACATGGCCTAACTTACAGTGGCACTTCTGTTGACAAACTTTATTTGTTTTACAATTTTGGGGAGGATGTGTGTGTTTTATTTGTGTGGCAAGATGACTGTGGTCATGTCTATCACCCAATGCACTTTGCTCACAGAAACAAAATTTTGCTGAACATTTCTGTTTATGAACAAGATTGTTTGCAAGCAGAGGCATTGGCAAAATGAGGTATCACTTTATTGGTCTCAAAAGGCTATGCTTTATATGGGGAGTGGAGAAAATGCAGGTTGATCTGAGTAAGAAACTAAATTCATGAAATAACATGTAAAACACATACCATCAAACCAAATTCATTAGACAGGAAAAAATGAAAACATTCTATAGACATGTTCCAATGTCTCTCTCATACAAGAGTCTCATAGAAAATCAAGATAGCCTTCATCAAAGATAAGCAGATTACTAGCAATATAAGGAAATACTGAATATTGGAAGCAAAGATTTCTTTGAAATGTAAGGAGAAATTGACAGAAACAGAATTATTGTGAAGAATCGACATCACCTTGATATTCTGAAATATTAATTAGATATTTATAAAAATATTTATATGATGATATGCTGGCTACCTGTTTCCCTTTTAAAAAATAACTGAGTAACAGTCTGCATTTATTTTTTGTAATAAACAATCCTGATTATGTATATAGGATATTGTATAGTCTTTAGCATCAGTTTTAAAATATTTAAGTCAACAAGCAAGAGACATTTAAAAAAATTAAACCAAATAAAAAAGAATAAAAAGCCCATTTAGGAAATTCCTCTGAAAATATACATTAAAATGTTTCAAAAATTATAATAATGGATTACTTCATTGATATCTTAGTATATTTTTTATGTTTTCCAAAGTTTTCATAACAAGGAAAAGAATTAGACTGATAGAACCCTGGATTAGTGAGCCCTTAAGGAGTCACATGTAATTTTTTTAAGGGCAGTTTAGGAAATAGGTAGAGTTGGGACTAGAAAGGTAACTAAGGGTCTTATCATAAAAATTAAAAGTAGCATTTTAAAAAACAACTTTTCTGCAAAAGTTATGGAAATCTGAGTATAATCTAAGAATTGTTGATTAAATATTTACTTTCAAAAAGTTATTGGACTCTTTAGATATAAAAAGTTCCCTCAAAATCTCCTGTGTTCTGAAGTGGGACTGTTGGAAGGTAACTGAATCATGGGTAAACTACATTCATCAGTGGATTAATTTAATGATGAGTTCATAGATGAATGTGCCATTAGGCAGTAAGACCTTGTTAGAGAAGGTGGATCACTGGGACCATGCCCTGGAAGGGCTCCACCCATCTTTTCTGTGCTTACTGGCAGCCATGGAGCAAGCAGCTTTCTTCTACCTTGCCCTTGCATCATGCAGTTTTTGCCTTGGAATCAGTTGACCATGTATAAACTGAACGCTTTGAAAGTATGTGTGAAAGCTGCAAGTTGTGGGCATTTTGTCTCAATAATGTGAAAGTTACTAATAGAGAAAATTAGTAACAAGAATGAGGTTGTTGTTATATGCTGGGAGCTGTTGAAGCTGGAATCTGACCACGTCTGTGGGGGCTGGCCAGCCAGGTCTAAGAACAAAGAACACCCAGGGCGAGCTGCAGAAACAAGTGACTACAGGACCCCAAAACATCAGGCTCTCAGGTTGCCATACATGCAGATTACTAGGCAAAGGGGTGTCATGTGACATTAAGTCACTAAATGTATAAATAAACACCCCTACAGTGAGAGGGCAGTTCCTTTCCTCCCATTGAGAGAGAGGGCTCCACCTGACCCCAGCTTTCATATCTTCTTTATTTTCTTATCCTTTCATGATCCTTCATACTGGAAACCTCAAGAGCTGCGCAGCTTGTGGCAGCTCTAACTGTATCTGACCACACGGTTCAAAAACCTTTGGAAATGGTTTTTTGAAAGTGTTTGGAAGGGTATGGAGTGCATGTCAGAGAAGCCTTACAATGCCAAGGAGAGAACTTGATGGACAATTCTGGTGGAAATTCCAAAGACCAGAATGCTGATAGGAATACAGACAGTAAAGGCCAAGTTCATCAGGTTTCAGATAATGAGGACTCCATTAAACTTTGATAGGGACCATTTATGTTACATTTGGTAAAGAGTTTGTATACATTTTGTCCATGTTCTAAAACTATGTGTGGCTGAATTTAAGGATGGCAGACTAATTAATCTGGTTGAAAAAAATTCAGGCTGTGGCGTAGTTATTGCTGGCTGCTTTAGCCAGATTTACAATGAGAACTAGGAGTAAAGAGCAGGATTGACCTGTAATGCCAATACTCTGGGAGGTTGAGGTAGGAGGATTGCAAGTTTGAGCCCATCCTGTGCAATTTAGTGACTTAGTGAAGCCCTCTGTCAAAAACAACGATGAAAAAGCCCTGGGGATGCAGCTCAGTGGGAAGGTTCTAGGTCTTGGATTCACTCTCCAGTGCCACTGCCTTCCCCAAGGTGGGGGGGCAGATTTGAAAGATGTGAAAATTTTGCAACTTGATCACAGTGGAAGCACCTGTGAAGTTAGGGCCAAGCATAGTGCAGTGGCTGAGAACAGTAATGACTTTTAAAAAGATACTCTGCACTGAGACAATAGGAAAGATGATATCAGAGCTTCCCAGGAATTGGTCAGTACCCACCGATCATGAGCTGAGCTCAAGTGCATTAAAGGGTAAACTCATTTAAAACAGTTTTTCTTTGAGAAGAGATTCTCAAAGTTCTCTGCTCACTTAGAGGTACCTTGGGAAGAGAATTCCCAAGTTCAACCATCCAAGCTCTCAGAGGTCTCTGAAGCCATGGCTCCAGGGGACCTGGGGTGGCAACCATGGCATCATTCACATGATGCTGGTTTCAAGATTTGAAACACACAAGAGTTGTAGGTTCATGAAACTTCCACTCAGATTTCAAAGGAAGGCCTGTGTCTTGGTTATTTTTCTCTCATTGCTGAATCAAAATACCTGATGTCCAAAATGAAGGAAAGAAAGGTTTATTTAGCTCACAGTTTGTGGAGGTTTCAGTCCATAATCATCTGGCTCCAACACAGGGTAGCATGGCACAGGGGCAATATCAAGGTGGCATAAAACAGCAAAGCAGCAAGAGCAAAATGGAGAGGGAAGAGCAAACTTCTTTTCCTCCCTTATATTATAAGGGAGGAAAACCTTGAAAAACCAACCAAGGGAGGAAAACCTTGGAAAACCAACCGCTTGAGTGGTTGTAGCACTCACATCGTCTCTGTGTCCTCCTCTTGCACAGGCTGAGGATGTTTACAGAGTAAGGACTCTGGTCCCCTGATGAATCATTTGAACTTCTGACCTTCTCAAATTGTCACA
>RJWT010012363.1:0-22514 GCA_004365215.1 Cuniculus paca
ATTATGGTAGCCAATGCTGTTTCGCTAATATCTTGAAATTCTATATTGCTTACATTGTTCTGCTTTGTTTGTTTTGTTTTATTATGTTTTGTTTTATTTCTACTGTTTTAGTTTGTTGTATTTTGTTTGATTTTACTTATCCCTGATGGTATGGGCAGGTATACTGCAGATAACAAGAGCCATTATGGTAGCCTTATCGATTGCTTTGTTTTTTTGTTTTTTTTTACCCTGTTTCAAAGTCATGTTCCATGTTCATTGCTTTGTTTTGATTGACGTTACTCTGTTTTGTTTTGTTTGGTTGTATTCTTTTCAAAATAAAATTTAAAAAAAAAACTAATCACCAATAGAGTGAAAAGAAAACCCACAGATTGGGAAACAATTTTTGCCAACTGTCCCTCAGACAAAGGAGTTTTATCTAGAATATATAAAGAATTGAAAAAAATCAGGCCTCACACATTTAAAGCCAATCCAAAAATGGACATCTGAGATGAATACACAATTCTCTGATGAAGAAATACAACTGACAAATAAATATATGAAAAAATGTTCATCATTGATCATTCAAGATATGCAAATTAAAACAACACTGAAATATCATCTTGCTCCAGAAAGAAAGGCTAATATCAAGAAGTTAACCAATAACAAATGCTGGAGGGGTTGTGGGGAAAAAAGCACTATTCTCCACTGTTGGTAGGAGTGTAGCTTGGTACAACCACTGTGGAAATCAGTATGAAGATTCCTTAAAACAGTAGGATTGGAGGTCCTATTTGACCCAGCTATTCCACTTATGGCACTTTCCCAAAAGAATTGACAACATCATACCACAGCAAGATATATGCATGAACTTTATAGCAGCACAATTTGTAATGGCCACATCTTAGAAACAACCCAAATGCCCATCAACTGAGGAATGGATAAAAAAGACGTGGTATTTTTAAACAATAAAGAATGATAAACTTGAGGCTTTTACAGGTAAATGAATGTAACTAGAAACCATACTTATAAGTGAAATAAATCAGACTTGCATGTGTAAGTACCATATTGTTTTGGTAGTGAACAAAACTAAAAGAATAAATAAGATCTAAAAGTTACAATACGTATAGTAAAAGGGAAAGAAACTGCACAAAGGTAAATTATATTGTCTGATGAATCTTGCATGCCTGTATCTGGTAGCCTGAGCAATTACTTTGAAGATAACAATATGCAATATAACAAGCATTATTAAATTACTATAATCTTGTATTGAAATCCTATATCACCATTTTTTTTGTTGGTGTAATTTTGCCTTTGTTAATTGTTTGCTTCTTGATTTTTCTTTTTCTCTTTAATTTTTTTAATTTTTTTTTGTCTTTTTATGAAGACAACATGAGTTTCAAATCATGGAAATAGATTAACAGTGGTCACTGCCTTCCCTTTTTAGATAATTCTTCCCCTTTGACTTTCCCAATGTGTATTGTGCATTTTGGATCCCACTAACTCCTTTAGTTTGTTATACTAGGGAGACAACATGAAATTCACCTATGTGACTCTAAACCATTTCATCCATGAGCATGATCTCAAGTTGCATCTATCTACCTACACGAGTCTTCAAGTTATCTTCCTTGATAGTTGAGTAGCTTTCCACCACACAAAATGCCAGGTCTTTCTTATCCATTCTGAAGTTGATGGGTAAGCTACCCCTACTTTTTTTCTGGCTCCCTGTCACATAGGGCATTCTTCTCTCTGCTTTCACTTTCAGTCTATGAATTTTCTTTCTAGTTAAATGTTTTTCTTGTATAGAGTATCTTGATGGATCTTGTTTCCTGATTCACTCTGCCTGTGTTTCTTTCTATTGCTGCATTGAGGCCATCTACATTACTGGTTATGGCCATCTTGCACTGTGTTGTCTCTGCCATGCTATTTTCCTGCCACTGGTTCCCTACTTTTCCCCTCCATTCAATTGACTGCCCCCTCTGCCATTGTTTCTGAGACTGTGGTCCTTTTTATCTCTCTCTAGGATGTCCTTTAGTATCCTTTGTAGGGTTGGTTTGGTGGTCATGAATTCCTCGAGTTGTTCTTTGTCATGGAAGTATCTTGTTTCTTCATTAATTTTGAAAGAAAGTTTTGCAGGGTACATCAGTCTGGGTTGGAAGTTGTTTTCTTTCAGGACTTGCATTACTTTGCTCCAGTCTTTTCTTGACTTGATGGTTTGTGTTGAGAAGTCTGTTGTGATTCTGATGAGTTTTCCTTTATAGGTGATCTGTTTCTTTTCTCTAACAGCTTTTAATATTCTGTTCTTGCGTTGAATTTCTGGGATCTTGATTATTATATGTCTGGGTGTGGATTTGTTTTGGTTATGGCTAGCTGGAGTTCTATATGCCTCATTTATTTGATTGTCACTTCCTTTTCCCATGCCTGGTAAGTCCTCTGAAATTATTTCTGTAAATAGAGTCCTGATGTCATTTGTCTTGATCCCTGCTTTTTCACTCACATTTTTCTTATGTTTCTTTGAGTTTTCTTGCAGTCATTGAATTCTTACTTCCTGGTTCCTTGTTATTTTTAAGAGATCTTTCCTTTCATGATCACAAGCTGCTAACCTGTCTTCAAGGTTTGAAAGTCTATCTTCAGTTTCTTTCAAATGGTTTTGCCAGCTTTCAATGGAGTTTTTAATTTCCTGGATATCTCTTTGAATCTGTTTCATGCATTCTAAATCTCTCTTATATTGTTCATTCATGGTTTCCCTCATTTTCCTATGTTCCTCTTATTTTCTTATCTATGTCTTCTTTCAAGGAGCTTAGTAATTCTTTTATTATGTTTTTTCATTTCTTGTTTTACCTGGGATAGTATTTCTTTCGTAATTTCTTTTATAGCCTCATGAAATTGTTTCTTTACTTCAGTTGATATCACTTCAGACATTTCAGGTGTGCGCGACTCCCAATCTCTTCCGTTTTTACCTCTCCTGGACTTGTGCTGCTTGGGTTGGTTACCAGAGACTGCCTTTTCCTTCTTTTTCTTGACATATTCCTGGGTTCTTCTGGACATTTGGGTAGTGGGGTCCCAGGCACTTCCGGCATTGGCTACAATTTCTCTGAAGTGAGACTGTTTGGTTTTTCCAGCCAGTGCTGGCTTCGGGTATCTGATGGTGGGTGCCTGTGCTTCTGAACTGAGCTGGGTACTGGCCCACAAGGGCCCTTGCAGTGTGCACAGGGGCAGAGCCAGTCAGGGCCAGCTGGTGGGGAACCTACACAGTGGTCTCTGGCATGTGTGTGGGGGCAGGACTCAGTCCAAGCAACTTCCGCAGGTCTGTACCTAACTTGGAGCTGCTGAAAGAAGCTGGCAGCAGCTTTGGTTATGGCTTATCCTGCTCAATTCCAAAATGGCTCCCAGCCAATAGCTCTCTCCCACAGGAGGACTGAGTCCTCTGCACTCACTGCCAGCCAGTGCAGTCCTCCGCATCTGCCACTCTCTTCCACCACTGTGTCTCTTTGCAGAGACCTCTGGGGTCACCAGCAGCCACTGTTACTGTGACTGTGTGTCCCCAGGTTCCAACAGCTCCTCTCAGGGTGAGTCCAGCTTCAGGCTATGGTGCTGCCAGCTACTACCCTCTTCTTCATTTAAGTTTTTCTTTTTACTCTCTCTGTGGGCTTCAATTCACATTTTAGATTCTTCCTGGGTCCAGGGGACCCACTTCCTCCCTTGTTGTCCTCCACATAATGCTATATTCCAGCATCTGGACTGTTTCTTCAGAGTCTGTTTACTCTGCTGCTTACTGTTCTGCCATCTTCCCAGAAGTATCTGTTTTTTTCTCTTTAACATAGAAAAATTTAAACAATTTTTGTTTACTTCTTGACTTTTCTGTTTTTCCTCTGTAAAATAAAAAAATAAAGATTTTTCATAAATTTTTAAATAATATGAAAAAGATGTTTATTGTCCAAATCAAGTATGAAAAAATACAACAGAATTTTATGTTATGTGACATACAATTCATTACATAATACTGTGGAGGAAAGAAGACTGAATACATTAAAATACACCAAAATGTTAGAGGTTTTTGTCTGAGAAGGAGATAAGCAGTAGCTTTTTTCTTCTTTTCCATACTTTTTGTATTTCTTGTGTTTTCCATAATGAGTAAGCACTCATTTTGATAATAGAAATGCCTCACATTTAAAAACATAGATAATGTACACAATTGACTGGAGAAAATTAAATCTTCACCATTCTGTTGTCTTTCCCTTTGGTTGAATTTAAATTAGATGGTGTCCAAACCAAAACACTGATCATGTTTGTGATCATGATGGGGCACTGTTGGCACTTATGTGGAAACACAATGCAAGCCAGAATAGATCCATCTATGAGGTTTTCAGGAGAAAAGTCTTCAATATTTATCCAATCAAATCAAATTTTTTTATTTATAGGAATGATAAGGGATAGAAAAATAATAAAATACCCAAGGAGAAATGTCAGATAGACAAAGCCCTTCTGTGGAAAATCTACAGACACTGATACAAAAAAAATCAATGAATCAGGAAAAAATGATTAGCAATAAGAGAAACATTCCAGATTTAAAGAAAGCTAAATGTAATATATGAAACTTGACTGCTTTCTGCTGCCATTTGACTCTAAAATTGGTATCTGGTGGAACTAAAGAATTATTAATGTTCTTAGACAAAATAATGCATACAATGATATGAATAGTGTCCGTTTTACAGGAGATACAAGTTTAAGTATTTAAGGTAACTGTGTCATGATGCCTATGATTTAAAACACAAATCTGTCCCTTCAGTATACTTGTACATATGTATATTTAAATATATGTGTATGTTTGATACAAAAATGAGAAAAATCAAAATCCTCAATTATTATTATACTGTTATTCTAATCTTTGTATATTTGAAGTGTTTCTAATAAAAATTCAGGGGGAAGTGATCCTTTTATAAAAAGATTCACAGATGCCTAGGTTTATTTTCTTGCATTTTGATGTAGACCCTAGAGTGTTCTAAATCATTTTAGGAGTGGCATTTTTATCTTATTCTTTCTGATGTCATTTGCCAGGCTTTATTTTCATGTGTATTTTGGGAGTTAGGAGATTATATTAGATATGTGTCTTAATGAAAAAAATATGCAGTTATTGTAAATTGAGTATGAACATTATCCTTTAGCGATCTTTCTACATCAATCATTTCTCATCAGAGTAGGGCTTATAAATTAAACATATTCTTTTCATCTGCTTGTACATTACTACATTCTGTGTGCGTATGTGTGTGTGTCTGTGTAAACTGCATTGTAGTGTTTCCCTTTGAAATATTGTTACAGTGGAATGTGGTTATTATTGTTATTGATCACTTGCAGAGAACTATGAGGGTTTGTGGGATTTTATAAAATACATGAAAAACAAAATCTAAATTTATAATCTGCCCCTGCTCCACCACCATCTAAAACAGAAAGTTGTAAGGCAGTGCTTCAAGAGCCTGTTACGTCTAATGATCACTTTAAAAAAAAAAATTCCAAAGTGGTCTGAGCTCCCTTGGGGATGGTTTTTCATTGTGGATGTGGGTGTCATGGGGCCACATCTGAAGTCTTGTCTCACTTGTCTCCATCCATGGAACAGGACAATCTGAGGAAGAAGCCAGCCAATGTACAGGGTCAAGGGACTCTGATTAGATGGCAAAATATTTTCTCCTACATCATTTCTCAAAGCATGAGACACTGAGATAATAGTTTTTTTTTAATTCTAATAAAATAAGTTTGGGAAATGCTAAGCAAAACCATTAAACTGATTTCTTTACTGCAAGACTTCTCAGACTGCTTAATACCCTAATACACTTTGTCACGGTCACTAGGGGATACACCATTTCCAAAACACAATACTCACAAAACTCTTTATTTTTGGAATTTGATTTCCTGGGCCAGTATTCAAGGAAAATAGTTTGAGAGGTGCTCAAAGAGGCTTTTCTGTTTAAAAATTCTCCCCAGCTGCCACTCTCACCCCTTCATAATGAAAAGCAACGACTTCTTAGGCATTCACTGCCAAGGAGAGATTTCACAGACAAGACAGCTGGAAACTCAAGCTCAAAGAGGTTAAGTTACCTGCGCAGGGCCCCATAGCCATGACATTTCAGTTGTTATTCTAACCCACATCTGATCCCAGCGCTCATGCTTCTTACCATGAAATGCCCCTATCTCCCTTCATGAAGTTGGTCACTCAGAAAAAAGAAAGGCAATTCCTTCAAAATTATTTTAACTACCCTCATCAAAGTCTAAAACCCAGAACAGACTTTTATCTATTGTGCAGTTGGTTCTCTAAGCTCTGCCTCAGAGGATAACCCATGGTGTGTTTTAAAATGTAGCCACCTGCATTGTCTGCAAGTCCCCAGGATGGAGAGACAGGCCTTCATCCTTGTACTTTGAAATGCCTTTCCTCATTGCCTCTGAGCAAGGCAGGCACAAGCCTTTGAATTGTAGGCCAACCCCCTACGTTAGAATGCAAAAGGAAGATTCCCAAAGGATCCAGCAGAAGGTGAGAGTAGTGGAAAAACATCAACCCTGATGGAAACCACAAGCCAACATATGTGCCTTCATTAAAAGCTAATAGTCACTTGGGATTATTCTAACATTCAAAGGCCCTGTTCCCAGAGCCCTTGGTTTGCCTGCTAAAGAAGAGGGGGCTAATTTTTCTCACCATCTCTCTCTTCTTACTGAGTAGTCCCTCAACTCAGAAGCTGAAAAATGGTGCCAAGTTTTCTCTATCCCAGCACTCTCCAAATAGAAATGTAAGATAAGCCACACATGTAGTCTTAAGTGGTCCTTTAGCAACATTTAAAAGTAAAAAGAAACAGGTGAGATTGCTTTCCTGTTTAATCCAATACATCTGCAATTGTATCATTTGACATGTAATCCTGTGCAACTACTCATGAGACATTTTCCATTCTTTTTTCCTACTCAACCTTCAAGTTGCTGTATGTATTTTATATTTATAGAGCATCTCAATTCATTCACTTATTTCCAGTTAGAAATAGTTGATCCATATTTAGATTAAATCTAAATATGGATGAAAAAGAAGATACATACAGTCAGTTATAATCATACTTAAAACTTTTCCAATAACTGAATTGAGCACCAATTTTTAAATTTATATGTCCATAACATTAAATTAAAATTTTATACCTTTAATCATTTCAATGCCAGGAGCAACAAAATCACCCGCGACTTTCAGTCCCTTTGTGGCCGCCCTAGTACTAGGCAGACTCTCTTATTGTGGGCAGTAGTGCCCCCTAGAGGACATTATTGAAATTTGTGGAAATTTATTTTTCAGTACAGTACCGTACGCAGAGAATGAGCACCACAGGTATTTAGCGAATGTGAGGATTAGGGACACCAGACCTCCTGTGATATGTTATACAACAAAACATTGAGCCACACTTCAGACTACCAAGGATAAAACAGTGTGTATAATGATCTAAGCCTAGACCCTCGTTGTATGTTTAATCCATTTATTCATTTTTAGTTGGAGTGGGGAATTTAGCTTTGATATACAAGTAGTATGTTGGTTCACAAACAATTTTTTCCACAATTCTGTTCACAAACCAAGTTGATCGTGAACAGAATTTCCCCATAAGGTCAACATTGAGCTTAACCACTGAATTTAATTCGGTTCATGACCAATTCAGTTTGTGATCAAAATCATGAAAAGAAGTAAGTTCGTGAACCAAAAAACCACTTGTGCATACATTTGGGAGAACTGAAAATGCTTTTGAATCAAGACAAGTTTATACTTCATTTTGTTCAGAGTCCTACCAAGAGTTGTCCAGTGTTTGAGAAAACTGTTTCACTGCTGAAAATACTGCAGTTACATCAGACAACGCCTGCAGCTGTCACCTTCACAGGGACCCTAGACAAGTATAGCATCTGGCTGTTTCATAACTTTCAAGGAAATCGTGCCCACTTGAGAGTTTGTCAAAAATATGTAAGGTTTTATTATTAATTTTTTTTCATTTATTTCATTATATTATAGCAAGGTTACTGTATTGTTTTGCCATCCACAGGGAGGAGAGTGAACTGAGGCTGTGTAGCTGACACACTAGGACCGAACATGGTTGGGTGAGGGGGTTGTGGACCTGCTGTGTCCAAGGCATTATGCTAGGGGAGAGGGCCACAGACATGGCTGCAGCAATCACAGCCCTACCCACAAGGAGCTCACAGTGGAGTACAGAAAACTATGTGGGTCTGGAAAAGTGTGGATCTGGTCAGGCAAGCAAGAACAGTCAGCTTTCCAGAGAGCCTCCTGACTCATTCCAAACCTCTCTGCTAAGAACTTGCCCAGGTTAGTTAGTCCAAAGAAAATACAACAAGGAGGTTGAAATTCCTAGAAAATTTTAAAATTTTTTCAAAGTTTAGGAAATTACATAAAAACTGAAACAAGAAATTACATACAAACATGAAAGTAAAAACATGAATATGCTTTTTGTAAACGAATTTAAAAACTAAAAATGGGAGTAAAGAATAAAATAGAAGGCCTCCTTCAACCTTCCTAACACATTACTATGACTAGCTGGGCATGGTGGTGCATGCCTGTAATCCCAGCACTCTGGGAAGCTGAGGCAGTAAGATGGCAAGTTTGAATGCAGTCTAGGTGATCTCACAATAAAAAATTTTAAAAAGACTAGGGCTGTAGCTCCTTGTGAAAACCTGAACTCAATCCCCAGTGCTGTCAAAAAAAAAAAAAAAAAAAACCTATTACTACCAATCTAGAATATATCTTTTTCAGTACTTCATGCTTCATCTTGCTCACCAGTTAAATTGTAAATTATAAAACCAGGGGACATTTAACATTTTTGAGCACCTAAGTGATTTGCAACCATCATCTCTCTTTTACTCTCTTCACAACACTATCAGATAAATGCTAAAGCTATACCAAATGTTTAAATAAGATGAAAAAAACAAAAGCCTGCAGAAAGAGGAAGATGGGCACACTGTCAACCTCACACAGGCAGCAGTGACAGAATTTGGACTTGAACCTGGATACTGTGGCCCTAAACCCTACATCCTCAACCAACTTCACCAGGCAACTTGTACTATAAATAAAACGCTACCGATCCCTATGATGGGTCCCCGTTGGCATAAGTTATCATTAACTGAATACTTAGACATTCATCTGCAGTAAGGATTATATCTGGCTGCCTAAAAGGTAGTACAGGGCAATGCAAAGGGCACAGGCTTTAGAAATAGCTCTTGGTAACTATGTGATCTTTGACAAATTGCCAAACTTCTCTAAACCATGCAGGAGTGGATTAAGGACCTGAGAAAACAAAACATAACAAGGCTAATTTTCTATGGAGACTTTGCATTCAAAAACCTCTTAAAGAGGTGAGAGCCAAGTGTCCCATTGGTAGCTAAAGCTGGGTAATGAACTCCAGAACCTCTGCAGTAGAAATCCAGATCATTCTCCTCAACCTCTGATGACTCCTCAATTTCCTCAGAAACTCAGCTCCTTCCTTAACTGTCTTCCTCAAAGCCTATTCTCTGTCCTGTATCACAGCTGCCACTGAAATCACAAAAGATTTCAGGGCTGTGGAAAGAGGATTTCATTCCGAGCTCTAATCCCAACTTAATCCACAGGAATTGCTTTGGGACTGAAACAAACCTCTAGCCCTCTCTGCACCTCTGTTTCCTCATCTCTATAATTACAGGTTTTAAAGCTCTCTACATTCTCTCTCAGCATGAACATCCTACACCTCTATCTCTGGCAGTGGTGGGAAGGAAGAGAATGATGGATACCGTAAAGACAAGGAATCTGACCTCCTACCTATACTTATTGATTTTTCAGAGGCCACAATTGATTATTTTTCTCCTGAGTAGTCACGGAACTGCTGCTCACGCAGTGAAAGCCATTTTTTGCCTCATAAAATGAAATGTTCTGGGAAATTTCACAAAAAAAAAATTGTTTTCAAATTGTCTGAAGAGCCATAAATTCACACCAAGCAAGGTATTACATGCAACCTGAAATCACAAATGTTGTCTCTCGGTACTTCTTTCCGTGAAAATCTCACAACATTTTGGAGCCATGCCCTGGAATGCTTGGTGGAATGATCAGCGAGTCAGTAAAGACTAAGGAATGTAGTCAGGACTGAGTCCAGTCTGACCAGTCCCAGATTCAGGCAGCTGATTCGTGTGTGTGTGCGCATCTCTGCCCAGAGGGGTTCTAGGTACTGAACACAGAGCTCTTGGACAATTACATCACCCACATCAAAAACTCCCCATCCTACTTAGGTCAGATAGTAAAAGTACACACACACACACATGCACACACACATGCACACACTCTGCTGACAACCATTATTGCCCAGAAAATGCAGAGCAGTAGTTCAAGAAGAGGAGCTGTGATACCCAGGTTCTGGCCTGACAGACCTGGACTTAAACTTGTTAAGCTCTGATAATCCATGATTCCTACATGTAATGAATGCTTCATGACACACTGAGGAGGTAGGCAGGTTTTGCAGTTTGTACCAGGCTCCAGAGATTCCATTTTTGTTTGCCCCACACAATTTCCCACACTCTATCTAGTGAGCACTTCCTCTGCTCCACGTCATCCTGGAAAGAGGTAGAAGAGCCCACTGCCTTGGCCACAGTGACTGGTTCAAGGTTGAATAAGGTAGATCAGATGCTTTCCTGATGACTTTTGATGCTGGGGACAGCTGGGGAATCACTGGGGGCTGGCGATGGCAGGATGGTTCCTCTCCAGGTGGCTTGGGCTTCCTAGGGTATGACTTTGCACTCCAAGAAGGAGCCCTCCAAGCTGGTGAGTACTGATGTGCCAGGACCTGCATCATGCTAACATCCTATTGGCCAAAGCAAGTGGCACAACCAAGCTCAGAGTCACTAGGGAGGGTCTACATCATTCTCTTGACAGTGAATACCAAAAGGCGTGGGTTTTTTGGGACCATCAATTAACAAATACTGTATATCTTTTTTGTGCCTACACTGATGTGAGTTGCTATTACTTGTCACCAAAATATCCATGAATTGTAGAGTCAATATTGGATCTGAATTCAATTTTTTTTTTATTTTAAAGACAATAAAACCAAGGGAAGTAAAACAGAATAAAACCAATCAGAACAAACTAGAGTGAGTGATACAGGACTTCACAACATTACAAAACCAACAATAGTTGCCATAATGCCTTTTGTTGTCTTCAAAATATCTGAAAACACCTTTGGACATATTAAAAATCAAACAGAACAGAATAGAGTAAAAACAGTAAAAACAAAACAATGGATACAATAAAGGACTTCAAAACAAGACAACAGTAAATCCAAAACGGCTACCATAATATATCTTACTATCTCTGAAATAGCATGAGCCATCGGATATAACATCATAAAACAAAGCAAAAGAGAATAAAATGCAACTCAACAAAACAATGAACAATGAAGGACTTCAAAATGCGACTGCAGGGAATCAACAATGGCTACCACCCTCAGAAGGAGACCCCCCCCAAATGCCATGCTGCGTACTGGTATCTTCTAAACAGATGATCAGACCACTGGCCCTACACCTGCAAGATCAGTCAAACACCAAAGCACCACAGGCATCCAATTGTGTTTTACCTTGATCACTATCATCAGAGTCTGTGTTTCTCTGGATCAGTCAGTCACTTTCATAGGGGGCATTGGTACTTCTTGTTTGCCAGCCCGTGAGCCATAAGGAGCTGGGACCTGGCTGTCCCCCTGCCAGCAGCAGCCTGCACTTGGCACTGGTTGGGGCCAGGCTTGTTGCCCCCTCCCCTGCAGTCCATGGTGGCACTGACTCATAGGAACAGGCTTGGCTCTGGATGTTCCCTGTTCAGAAGCCGACCACACATGGCGCTGGTTCCGGCAGGGCCCTGAATTCAATTCTTACCTTTACCACTTATTAGCTATATAAATAAGAAAAGTTACCTGACTTATCAGACATTCAGTTTCTTTATTCATAAAATAGAGATAATATCCAGTTTAGAATATTACTATGAAAATAAGTACATTTTTATAAACCCAAATGTGCTATACAAAGAAAAATATCACAGTAATGATAAAGAAGAAACTTAAATTTTAAGCCAACTGAATTTAATATTCATTCATTTCATTTACTACATATTGCTTAGGTGTACAACATGCTATAACTACCTGGCTGTGCAAAGGGAATGCATTTCCAAGTCCTCAAAGAATTTAGCATCCAACCAGGGAAATAGATACATCTCATTTAACATTATCCTGAGGACCACCGAAAATGCTGCTGGGAGAGGAATAAATGACAGAGATGAAGGAAATAAAGCATTTTGAATTGTATGAAGGGAAAGAGAGAAATGAGGATGTTTTCAAACATTGGTGCTTAATCTGGGCACAAAGAATATTTTGTATAATAAGGAAGGCAAAACACCTTAAGGAGACCATTTATGCAGTAGATAAAGACCACGAGGCAGAGGCCGGGGATTTAACTCAGTGGCATAAGCGCCTGCCTGGCAAGCACAAAGTCGTTTGGTTCCTGGTACAAAAAAAAAAAGATGGAGAGGCATACTAAGCACTTAACAAGTACTATGGACAATGAGGAATGAATGAATGAACAAATAATCATCCAAGAATGGGACACAGGTCTGTGTTTCTGAGCAAAAAAATATGGAAAAACATATCACTACCCAATATGCTATATATTTTACTTAATGATTTTGTTTATTGTCTGTCTTCACTGGTCTCCACTAGAATGTAAGCTCCACGAGGGCAAGAATTCTTGTCTGTTTTTCAACTCTATTTCCCATGCCTGGAACACTACCTGGCAGCTAGTAGGAACCTAAACGCATTTGTTAGATCAATCAATGATTGTTAAGGGGTTAGATAAAACTGGAAGAATAGATTTTAATTACATTACAATGAGCTTTGAATGCTAGACAAAGGATTTTGGCATGTATTTTAGTGGCTGACCATTGAGGATTCTGAATTATAATAGTCACTAGATCAAAACCATTTTTCACAAAGATCACTCTGATGGTAAAGAAGGACAAGCCTGGTAATGGCATCTATATTTTCCTTTGCAGAAGCAGTCTTCTTTCTCAGCCGATGGAGTGTGTGTGGTCCTGCTACCTCAACTCTTTCCTTTTGCTCCTGGGATGGTCAGGTGAAACAACTTGGCCAATGGAAGCATTTCCTCTCACTGGATCACAGTGATTGGCCCAAATTCAGGCACTTGACTTGAACCAGACCAATGAGATGGTCTCCTGCAACTTTAGATCAAAGTGTTAGAAAATAAGTGCTCCAAATGCATATTGGTGATGCCAATCTGAAAGTATGTGAGCCTAAAGTTGGTGATGACAATAAACCTGCCAGAGAATGAAGCTAACAGGGGAAAAAAAAAAAAAAAAGACAATAGACAAAGAGAGTCAGTGACTGATGGCTTCATTTGCATTCCTGGATAGAGCCACCCTAAAAACAGTACTCTGAATTTTCAATAACACTGGAAGCTATCCCATCACATCTTTCCTGTCCAATCTCACCTCTCTTCTACTTGAATAGGCTTTCATCTGTTTGTAATGGAATGGTTTCTGAGTATAGTCTGGCAATGTGTTAATCCCTTAACAATCATTCATTCATCTAACAAATATGTTTAGGTCCCTATTAGCTGCTAGATAGTGTACTAGACACTGGAAATAGAGTAGAAAAACAAAACAAGAATCCCTGCCCTCATGGAGCTTACATTCCAGTGAAGACCAATGCAGACAGACAATAAACAAAACCGTTAAGTAAAATACATAATATATCAGGTAATGGTATGTGTTCTTGGAGAATAAAATGAGGCAGAGTGAAAACTGGGAGAAAGGTTTGCAGTTTTATAGAGCACGATCAGGGGAGGCATGACTAAGAAACAAGTTGATATTGCTGAGGGAATCAGTCTTGGTAGGGAGAAAAGCTTTCTTTCTAGTCAAAGAGGATTTCTGTCCTCAAGGTAGGACTGTACCTGGTAGATGAATGAACGGCTAAGACACAGTGGATGAAGGTAATTCACATGAGATGAGAGTAATCGTGCAGGAGAGTGGGCATTGGAGAGCCAGTTTAAGAATCAAATGTGCCAGGCATGGTGGTGCACACCTATAATCCCAGCACTCGGAGGCTGAGGCTTAGCAGAATTGCTGTGAGTTTGAGGCCAGCCTGGGATACATAGCAAGACCCTGTCTCAAAAAAAAAAGGAACATTCACACTGAAAGACAGGAAGCCATTAGAAAGCTTGAACAGGGAAGGCTTATGCACAGACACATATTTGAAAGAATCACTTTGACCACCTCTGAAGAAAAGCAGGAGTGAAAGCAGGAGGCCAGACAGGAGACTAGGGAAACCAGGAAAAAGAGGCCTGGTTGGTGGTGGAAACACAGAAGGCAGTGAGACATGATCAATCTCAGGTCCTATGAGGAAGGTAAAGGCCCATGCACATTGCTGATGAATCAGATATGGAATCACATGAGGAAAAACAGAAGTGCTGGGGAAGATGGTGACATTTTCACTTGAACACCTTAAAGGATAGACTTGTTATTAGCATATGTAAAGAACACTGAGAGAGAAGCATTTGGTTTTATTATTTTAGATTGAAGATGCCTGCTAGACATCTAAGAGGAGACATAGAGTAAGTGGTAGAATAATAGAATCTCAGGCCCACAGAAAAAAATCTGCACTGGAGTTGTAAAGCTGCACCAACCTCGGAGTAGGATTGGAGGAAGCTTCAGCCTCATTGGTTATGTGAGAGAAGATGCTCTTGCTGTTTCGCATTTCCTTTGTCACATCCTCTTTCTCCTATTTGCAGCTGTAATGGGTTTGCAAGGTATATTAGACAGCTTTTCGTTGCTGTGACCAAATGCCTGAGGAAACACAATTTAAAAGAGGAAAAATTTCTTTTGGTTCACAATTTCAGGGGTTTCAGTCCATGGTTAGCTGACTTCATTGCTTGAGGCTGGTGTCAAGGAAGCATATCATGGTGGAAGGGCGTGTGGAGGAAAGCTACTCACCTTGTGGAAGCTGAGAAGCAGAGAGGGTGGGAAAGAGACTGGGGAGGGTGGAAGGGGTCAGGGAAAAAATACACCCTTCAAGTACCTACTTTTCAAACTGGGCTCTGTGTTCTAATAGATAATTCAGGTGAACTCATGAGTCCATTTGTGAGATCAACACTCATGATTCAGTCACTTCTCTAGCCCCATCCCTGAACATTGGGGGTTAAGCTCTCAATTTATGAGTCTGTAGGAGACACTTCATATATGCAATGAGTTCAGATGTCCTTTCCTCCAGAAATCAGTTCTAAAGTTCAATAACACCAGCCAGCAAGATATTTTTCTTTAAGTTTTCAACTTGAGAGTTCAGCTTTTGGAATCCAAGAGGACAGGAATAACTAAATACAAACAAACAAACTCACCAGGAACAAAGATTTCTATCCATGAAGTCTCAAAGAAACCTGGAAATTCCAGGGATGAGCACAAGAAGGAGCAAGGCAGGCATGGAGAGTAACGCTGGAGCCAACAGGTGGCGAAGGAGGTGTTGAATCAGACTCCTGGTGGGTTTCATCAATTGATTAATACCAAAATGCTCTGCCGATTTTTTGCTTAAAATAGGAACAATGAATATGGAAAGATCTTTTAAATGTTAATAGAAGCAGTATTAAGGAAGGAAATTGGACCTATTGTTTTGGAAACAGCTGAATCTACTGAAGCAAATTCAGTGTGTATTCCTGAGAGCTCCTTTCAAAATATACTTAGTTATAAGCAAAATTCCAGGAGTCCCACTGTAGCGAAAAGACCTGGGAATATGAAATCAGATGTGGCTTCCAGCTCCGCTTGTATGGTGAATCACTGACTTCTGACCATCACATTCTAAGAATGCAGATTCTGAGATCACTACTGTTTGTTGTGCAGTGGAAGAAGCACAACACACTTAGTAATGACAGAGCTAGAAGCATTGAGGAGTGCCATGTGGACGCACTGGGTTAGGTACTGATCTATAGTTTCTGTATCTGTAAGATACGAAAGCAAGGTTGAACACTTTGAAGAGCACCTGGATTCATATCCCCTATCTACCACACTTGGTGAGTGTCCTAAAGCAAGGTATTCACCCTGCTGGGATCAATATCCTCATTGGCAGCAACATTCTTAGCCTCATTGTTAAGGATTGAAGATTAAATCAAGGATAAAGATTAAATAAGCTGCTATATGTGAAGACTTAGCAAAGCTCCAGCACATAGTAAGCAATAATAATTATTAGCACTCATTGCTACCATGTGTAATTCTCATTGCAAGACTCTGAGGTATGTAGTCATTAATCTTGCCACATTACAGCTATCAAATTGGAGTGATTAAATAACCTGTCCAAGGTCACATGCCTAGTAAATAATACACATCGCTAGTAAGTAATAAAGAAAGTAGACAAAGTAATTATTTGTATTTTAGTAATTGGAAGGCACTGAGTAATCGTTTGGCTTTTCCCTAATATTGAGCAAATTTCAAACTTCCATCCCATTTCTCAACTGAGATGCTGTTAACTTTTGTCTCTGTCCAAATATTCAGTTATCCCTTACGTGTCACCATTTCAGAGATGACTTGCCTGACCATTCACCTAAAATGATTTCCACCACCTCTATTAGTGTAGTCCGGTTGCACTGATGTTACCCAATCTTGTTTACTTCACAGAAGTTATTGGTTGACATGCTTACTTGGTTATTGTCAGTCTCCTACTATAATGTAAGCTAACAAAGGGCAAGAACTTTGGCTTCCCCATCACTCTATCTCTGATGCCTAGAATAGTGGTGGCACAGAAGTCAATGTCCAATAGGTGGATGATGATTGACTAATGTTACAGCTTGTGTCTAGAGCTTCCTGTGGTCATAGGTGAGGTTTTCTTCAGAGGTGGCTGAATCTGGAATGTATGACTGACTCATGGTGCAATGCTAGGATTGAGGGTGCTAACATTAAAGATGGGTGATTACTAAACCAGTCCACTGATTGGTATGGCACTGCCCTAATCCTGGTACAGTAACCTGCATATAATATAAAGGACAGAAAGAGGCTTGTCTTCCCCCTTGTTGCTTTACTACCTTCTATCTGCTATGAGCTGTCGCCCCCACTGCCATGTGCCACCTCGCCTTGGAGCCAGTCAATTATAGACTGACACCTCTACAAACTGTGAGCTAAATGGACTTTTCCCCCTTTAACTTTGGGTGTCGGGTATTTTGTCTCAGCAACAAGAAAAGTAACTAAGACTACTAATAACAATTCTCTCACCACCTGTCTGAGCCTTTGAACTGTGACCCCAATTTCTCTTATGTATCCTTTTCACTTTATCTTCTTAGATACATCAGCAAACGATCAAAGAGTTGGGGTAAATATTCCTACTTACTTTCCTTTGCTGCAACAATTCCTCTCTCCCATTGGATTATTTACAAGGCTAACAGGACAGCATGATCAGACTTGATTTTCTCCCCTCCCAGCGATGGGAGTTAAATTGTGGAGTTTAACGAGAATCCCATTGCTCTCACTCTTTCTAACTGCCACGTTGTGGCTGAACCAGTATTCATTCATATTGTGCATCAGAGTTCATTTTGTTCCCATACTGTTGTGCCTGCAAGCAGTCTCTGGCAGGTTTGTTCTAATAGGATTCCAGAGGGGAAATGCCAAATGTATTCATTACAAAAATAAATTTAAACTACACGAGCAGGCTGGAGTGGAATAAGACTTCCAAAAAATTTTATCTTCTTGAACCCAGGACCCAATCACAAATTGACAAGCAATGAAATGCATACCAGCACTCATTGGAAGGTGAGATTCTCCTGGTCAGCCCCACCCCCCAGATGCAGTTTGATCTTTGCAAATCTGTGATATCCTCTCCACTAACCAAGAAAAGAAAACTCTGAAGCTCTGTAATTTTCTTTTTTCTCTTTTCCAGTAATTTTCCCACTGTCAATAAAAATAATGCTATAATAATGATATATGTCCAGTCTATACTGCTCACTATTGCTGTGTCTGGAGTGACTTTTAGCTCTACTCCCTATTCACAATCTAATTGAAAGACAACACAAAAGATCTATAAATCTGCAGGGTTCCAGCTTGACATGACTACAGCCATCTTGCCTAACTGCCACTTTGCCTGTCAGGTACCCCTGGCACACATGCACCAAGCCCTGTAGGACAAACAGTCATTAAGATAGTCAACCAAGTATGTTGTACAAGATACTGGTGCCTAGAATGTTTTCTCACTGAATTGTTAGTATCCTTACTGCATGTAAGTAGTTTTTGAGAAAGGCTGGGTACTTTATGGTTAACTGTAGCTCACCTTTACCTGGCTCAGCATATAAACTCCTTCCTCCTGCCATGGGGCAGGAGATCCTTCTGTCTTGCTGCCCTAAGTCCCCAGTAAATTACACTTTGTGCAGTCCTGAATCTGTCCATGTCTTTCATTGGTCTCTTGGTACTTCCTGCCTTTGGCAGCCAATTTCATGCATCAGGATCAGGTTTTTCTGAAACAAAACAATTAATCATAAATTATGGTAAAGACTCTGAAGGGCTGACACACAGGATGGAAACCTATTTCAGATAAGCTGACAAGATTTAAGCTAATATCAAAAGGATAAGAAGGTCAGTCATGTGAAGTGGGTATTCCTAGGAGTGTGTGTGTGCACACATGTGCATGTGTCCATCAATAGCCCCCACTCCTACTCTGTGGATGAGGAAGTCAAGGTTTAAGGAAGGTAAAGTTCTGCCCAAAGGCCACTCACATATTACAAGGAAAAGTTCTTTGTAGAATGGTTTTTTTATTTTTTGGCTTTAATATTAAAATCTATTTTCTTTTTAAATTGACATGTGATAACTGTGCATATTTATGGGTTCCATGTAATAACTTTGTACATATATGTATTATGTAATGATCAAACCAGAGTACTTAGCATTTTCATGTCCTTAAACATTTATCATTTCCTCATATTGGGAGCCTACCAACGTTTCCTTTCTAGTTCTTTATAAAATATAAAACAAGTTATTTTCACTCTAGTGTGCTATAGAAGGCTAGAATTCATGTCTCTTGCCTGTGTTTTAACATACCTCGTCTCACCTTCATCTACCCTCCCTCCCTCATCCTTTACAACTTCTAGTAATCACTTTTCTACTCTCTAATATTTTCTCTTTTTTGAGAGAGAGAGAGAGAGAGAGGCAAGTGCAAATGTGTCACCTTTATTTTTATTTTTTATAAAAGTATATTTGAAGTTATTTAATTGACAAAAATTACAAAATCACCTTATTTGAGGTGTATAGTGTGATTGAACACACATACACATTGTGTGCTAATTACCACAGTCAAATTAATTGACATATCCATCAGCACCCATAGTTAGCATTTTTGGAGCTAGTTTGATTTAACTTTGAATTACACACTCCTTCTGCAGACCTCTCCTGCTTCTCTCTGAAATCACAGAAGACAGAGGACTGGTGCGTAATTGGAAGAGGAGGCTAAGTGTCTTCCTTTGGCATTCCCTGCATAGCATAGTGGCTGCTGAGGGAGGTCCTGGGGGCAGCTGGAGTGAGTCTGGGAAGAGCCCTGGCTCGGCAACAGCAGGAGGGAGGGGTGCGGGAGAGTAATGGAAGGGCAAACAGCATGTCTAAGGAGAGCTCTGCTTGTGGAAAATGTGGCTGACCAGAGGCCCAAGAAGAAGAAAATGTAGGAAGACCTGACCCAAGACCCAGGCAGGATGAACTTGAGTCCTCCTTCAGGCCCACTCTGTAAGCAGCATTTAGATACAGACTGAATTCCACTGTCCACTTTGGGTTCCCTAGCCAGACTGCTTTTTCCTATTTTCTCCTTTATTCATTCAAACTGTAGGTACTGACTGTATTCTAATGCTTGGCCCTGACAATACAATGATAAATAAGACGGTCTCTGATTGGTCTACTCTCAAGTAGATTTATATGGTCCTCAAAGTCTTGTGGTTTAAATATAAAATATCACTCAAAGAGTTATGTATTTAGGGCACTAATGTTATCAATAAATTAATCCATTGATTAATTTATAGCTATATGAGCTGTTAGGAGATAGAGCCTAGTTGAAGAAAGTAGGCCACTGGGGCTTTGCCTTTGAAGGGTACACTTCTCTGGCTCTTTCCCTCTCTCAGTTTCCTGGTTACCAGGAGATAAGAAGCTTCCTCTATGGTGCCCTTCCAACACTGGAAGTTGACCAGGAGTTGAAAGCTCTGAAATCATGAGCCAAAATAAGCATTTCCTCCTTTAACTTGTTTTCTCAGGCATTTGGTCACAGTGGTGAAGAACTAACACATCAAGTTAGCTAGCAAGTGTCAAAGACAATGGCCCTAATGAGACCTATCGTGTTGAGTGTTGGCTTTCCACCAGGCAATGTGCCAGTTCAAGGAGTCCAAAGGGAAGTAAGATCATTGCACCTACCAGAGTCCAGGGTGCAGTAAGATCATTGCACCTACCAGAGGAGACACATGGGCCAGCTGACAGCTACAACCCCTCAGAGCAAGAGCTGTGGGAGAGAAAGTGCAGAAAGGGATGAACATTGAAAAGAGTGTTCCTAACTCTGATCAGGTTTGGAAGTCTTTCTGCAGGAAATAGTCCCTCTTTCATTCACTCAACAAATAATTACAGAGCCCATATGATGTCCAGACACTGTTTCACGTGCTGTCAACACATGAGAATGATAAGACTACTGTCTTCATGGAGCTGACTTCCTAGGGAAAGGCAGAGACTGAAAACAAATAACTTGCAAATAAATAATTCAAATAATGTGATAGATCAGTGGCTCCTGGCTACTCAGGACCAGTTTTGTATAAGACAATTGTTTCACAGACTAAGGAGGAGGGCAATGGTTTCGAGATGGTTCAAGCACATTGCATTTATTGTGCACTGTCTTAGTTACTTTTTCTCATTCCTGAGACAAAATACATGACACCCAAAGTGAAAAGAGGAAGGGTTTATTTAGCTCACAGTTTATAGAGGTTTCAGTCCAAAATTGGCTGGCTCCAAAGCAGGCTGGCATGACAGAGAGTCATCATGAGGAGAAACAGCTCATGGCAGGAAGAAGGCAGCTAAGTAAGCAAGCAAAGCAACAAGCCACAAATGATCATAACAACTTCTTTCTGCCACTTTTATATTTGATCTTGGCTACTTGAGTTAGGGCAGGTGCCCAGTCAATCAGTGGACTAATTTAGTAATTACACACTCTTGAGCCTAGTATCACATCATCAATCAATCCCAGAATCCCAACCTTGATCCTAGCATCATAAATTCTAGATCCAATCACAACTGAAAATTCCCATCTATGACTGCATGAGGCTTTGGGAGGGACATCTAGACACAAGACATAACATTCCATCTCTGCCTCCCACCAAAGACTCATACAGAACCTTTTATGCAAAAAGCATTTGGTCCATTTCCAAGATTTGCCAAACTCCTAACAGTTTTTTCATTGCTGAAAAGTCAAGTCCAAAGTCTCCTCTGAGATTTAAGGCAAACTTTTAGCTGCAAACCCCTGTACAAATGAAAAGAAGGTTAAATGCTTCCAACATGCAATGGTACAAAATAAACATTACCATTCTAAAAATTCCAAATACAGGGATATAAAGAATGGGACAAAAGCAAGTCTAAGACCCAGCAGCACAAGAATTAAGTCCTGTAGTTCCATGTCTAGCATCTGAGGCAATTTATGGCAAGATGTGAACTCCAAAGGGCTCAGGCAGTTCTGCCCCTATAACACTGTATCTCCCACAGCTTCTTTCTTGGGCCCATTCTGTTCCTCTTTACAGTTTTCCTCAGATGATCCCCATTCCTGGATTCTCCAAACTTCTGGGGTCTCCACTGCACCTTCAGTTTTACACTCACTGATGCACACATTACCCTCTAAAGGGTACACTGTCTGGCCTCCCAGGCCTTCTTCTGAAAACTGGGTGGAAGCCTTCTCTTTTTTTTTTTGAAAAGAATACAACCAAACAAAGCAAAACAGAGTAAAGTCAATCAAAACAAGGCAATGAATGTGGTACATGACTTTTAAACAGGGTAAAAAGCAATCAGTAAGGCTACCATAATGCCTTTTGTTATCTGCAGTATACCTGCCCATACCATCAGGGATAAGTAAAATCAAACAAAATACAACAAACTAAAACAGTAGAAACAAAACAAAACATAACAAAACAAAAAAACAGAACAATGTAAGCAATACAGAATTTCAAGATATAGCAAAACAGCATTGGCTACCATAATATTTGTTATCTTCAGAATAGTTGCCTACACCTTCAGACATATTACAATCAAACCACACAGAATAGGGTAAAATCAATTAAAACAAACAATGGAAGCCATACAGGGTTTCTAAACAAGATAATTGCACATCCTTGATGGCTGCAATTATATATTTTGTTATCTTTAAAATAGCTGTCCATGCCATCAAGTATAATAAAATCAAACAAATCAGAATAAAGTGATACTAATCAGAACAATGAATACAATCTGAATTTCAAATCATGATAATACATTAATA